>ML675607.1:4221872-4269404 GCA_007922155.1 Mesoclemmys tuberculata
CACACACACACACACACACACACACACACACACACACACACACACACTTATACATCTATGTTAGAGAATGCAAGGTCTTGGAGCTGAGGGTGGTGAGGTTTGTGATGGTCCTTAGTTTCTGGAAGAGTTCATTCCACAGTCTCAGACTAGCACCCCCAAAAAGTTCTGTGTGCTGAATAGATGAGCTTTACTCTTATTGTAGAGAGTTCCATTATGTTAGAGGAGCAGAGCTGTCAACGGTGGTCTCTATCAGGATCTTTACTCATTCTTTTAGATATGCTGGGCCCAGGTAATGTATGTGGAGAAGAGGACAGGTTTGAGGTGTTTGTGGTAGACTGTGCTGCTGAGGAGATGAACTGCAGTATTTTGTAGTGGTGTGAGTTTCCTAAGTGCTGAAGGCTTTGTGCCCAGGCATATAGCTTTGCTGTAGTCTAGCTAAGAGGTGACAAAGGCATGAATAACGGAGGCCAGCTAGGATGGAACAGTCTCCTACCCAGACAGAGATGGTAGAAAGTATTCCTTGCAGATGCTCCTGTGTGAGACCTTAGCATCGACAAAGATTCAAGGATCACTCCTCACCAACCAAAAGAAATTGCATCATGGCTTAAAACTCTTCAAAATGATTTCCTCTACCTACTTGCATTACCTCTGTCCTGCTTGGTTCAACCTCAAACAGCTATTTGTCCTGTGAACTGATCTTATCCAAATACAGGGCCACATCGGTGATGTGGTGTGGCCATACTTGGTAAAGGATAGGAAGAGATGTGTGACATCTGCCTATTGCTGGAACTTTAGTTTGTGTCTTCTGACCAGCTAATTGAGTGATTGGATGTAGATGTTGAAAAGGTGCAGAGAAAGAACTGATTCTTTTTGGACTCTAAAAGTGAAGCTATTGTGGGGAGATGCAGTTTGTCATCACTATTAATTGGTTACATCTTTCCATGAAGGACTCAAATCATTTTAGCACTTTACTCTGTCCCCCTGCCACAGTTCTTATGTGAGACAGCAGTTTCTCATGGTCAAGAATGTTGAATGAAGAAGAGGGGTCCAGGAAAATGGGTGTGGATGTCTGCCCACTATCCATTGATAGTAGTAAAGTCAGTAAAATAAAAGTCAGTAAAATAAAGTATCTAATGTGCAATGTTTTATTTTAGTAGCAACAAGCCAGAAAAACATCATTTTAAAACTGATATTGTGTTGAAGTGTTTCTTTTACTTGTTACTTGGAGGCTTGACTTTCCTTTCCATTGTATTGTGTTAAAGGCAGATTAGTTGTATAGAGTTCACTGTTTTCCCATGATTTGTTTCTAACCCCCAACCAAACCCACACCTTAACCAACCATAGATAACAAAGACCCTGATTAAGCAAGATATTTGAGCACGTGTACCTTTTTGAACACAAGCGATCCTAGTTAACCTGAATGTTTAAAGTTGTTCACATACTTAAATATCTTACTGAATTAGCATTCAGAATATGACTGGCACATGTAAAATATATGATATAAAACACTGGTATGGAATATCAAGTACTTTCAGAGCACTTAGTGACCAATCTGTAGAGTTAAAAGATTCTCCAAAATAATTACCTAATATCAAATAACAAATTTGCAATGATCATGATTGCTCTCAATGTTCCCCCAGCAGAAAGAGGCTAAATCTGTCGGATTAATAATTATTTGTGAATTATTTACTTACCTCTGTTGCTTTATTTTACCAAATTATTCTGTTTGTAAGGAAAACCCAAACCACGTGAGTTTTTCATGCTTGAGAGTCCAGGGACTGCTTGCTATTGCTCTCTTTGGGAACAGGATGCTGAGTAGAGGGCAAGGAGGTGGCCAATTGTCCCTTCACTCCCTCCCCTCGCTGTCCTATAAATTGGCATTGGTATCTTGTGGGGAGCAATCAATGACATCCTAATGGACGGAACAAATTGGCACTTTCTCTACACAAAGAACAGCACTGGAAGAGGATATGTCTGCCTGAAGCAAAATCTCTTTGGTGCATGTCACAGAGTGGATGGCCTTTTTGAGGGAAATTGGGGCTTTTGCCCACCTTGAACAAGATTGGCTCACCTCCCAAGTGGGAAATAATCATGTGATTAATTCAGGCTAGGCCTGGAGAGATAAAGGAGAAAAGGACAGACTCCTGAGGAAGGGAGTTCAAGTGGGTGTGGGTAATACTCCATCTAAAAGAGCTGGAAGATGCATGTAGGACAGAAGCCTGTGAAGCTATAGCTGGCTTGAGGCAGCTGGTGTAGGTAAGTGCTGCAGCGTGTGAAACTGGCTCCAGCAGGGAGTAAAGGAAATGATCCCAGCTCTGAGAAAGACAGATGGGGACTTCTGGCCCGTGAAGAGAGAGACACTGAACTGGGATTGGGTCCTGGAAGGCCTGAATCAAGGAGAGACACACTGGACTGAGGCAAGGACTAAACTGAACCCAGCTCCAGGAAAGAGGGCTGAGGTTTCCTGATTCAAGAAGAGAGACACGGAACTGCAGTTGAGGTCTGGAGAGCTAGTATGTAAGAGCTAAATAAACAGGACCCCAGGAGGGAAATATTTTAAATTAATATGGACACGGTGAATTATTGAGCAACCCTCTGAAAATGGGAAACTGGGGCAGGCTGCCTGCAGAGAGACCTCTAGCCATGAGGGGATGTTTGGGAGGCAGCAGACCCTGTTACAGTACACAAAAGTCACAATCTTATCCTTGCAGTTTTTCCCTTATACCAGAATAGAGAGCTAGCACCACATGGTTGTGACTGGCTGCGAACATATCACCTCACCACATACACAGAATATATAGTATAGTTAGGAAAGCAGCCACTGGTAAAATGCTCTTCAAGCATTTCAATTCTTAAAGGTCACACGTGATGGCTGCGAGATACCTTGAGGCATCTAAGTGATTGGAATTGGTTTTGGGAACTCAGGGTCAAAGTTATATTTTTATATTTATTAGGTTCTTGTGAATATGTCTGAAGGGTGGAATAAAATTATAGAAAGGTTAACTGACATGTGGAAGCTGTTTTATTAATGTTTAAGAAGGAAAAAATAATACACAATAGTTTTATCATGTACAATATCAACTTTCCTAATGAGACACAATATACAGCAGCTGAACTACAGCTTAACCCAGTAAGGAATTCTCCCTTCTCAGTATAAAATACAGCATTATTTTTATTTCACATACAGAGCACTCCATGTGGTAAATAATTTCTGTAATGTAATGAAAGTAATGTCTCTAAAATATTAGTCAAGGAAACCTCTTCCATGTAATGCCGGGTTTTCATTTAAATAAAACAGAAACAGAATTACTTGTCTTTAAATACAAAAGTAAATAAAATTGTTTAGAACAGTTTTCCATGTTCTTAAAGAAAACATTTGATGAGTGTAACTTGCTTCATTTTCTAATCAGGATAGAATCAACTATTTAGATGGCAAACGGAGGTAGAAGAAATGCATGTAATTCAAAATACTTTGTTTGTATATAATAACTAGTTATTGACTTGTTGGGAGGCCAACATTCATTGGGCCAAAGTAACATGTTATTATTGAAGGAGATTAATCTTTGTAAATATGAGACCATTATAGTCATTAAGTCTCAATAACTGAGGTCAATATTCCAAATTATACATTAGTTCAGCACACTTCTCCTACAATAAGAATAATAATATTAAACAGTAAAACAGTTGTTGAGAAGCTGTTGAACATTCACATTTGGGTCCAGTCCTGTGAAAGTTCACCTCCTGCAAAATGTGAAGCATCATTTGAGCTTTTCTTCAAGGGTTCAATGCTGCTCACAGTGAAGTCGCTGGCAGCATCAATTTTAAGTGGGAGCAGGATCCTACTCTTGAACAAGAGTAATGGGTGCTCAGGCAGACTTTCCTGGGGTATAGAGGATTTTTGTATTTGAAGGCAAGGAGTAAAAATATCTGCAGGAAAACTCCAATAAATAATTTGTGATCTCAGTTAATACTTGATATGTATGTGGACTAGGTTAATAATTTCTGTTTGAAATGTAATCCTGTTTCTTTCATTTCTATTGCTGATAATACTTGGTCTTCTAAAACACTTGAATGATAGTTCTGTTCTTCTTGCAATACTTAGCTACTCTCCATGCATAATATTGATATTCCTGTAATTTTTTTGTAACATTTTTCTTTCTCTAAAATGTGTCTTTTATTTAGTTCTGTCCTATTCAATGTCTTGTCTCCTGTTCTTTTTAAAACCATATGCTATCTCGGGGTGGTAAACATTTTTTAAAACAAAACATTTTTCCATTAGAAAATGGAGTTTCATCAAAATTTCCCGTAGAAAAAATCTATTTTGGGAGACTTTTCCATGAGAAAAAAATCTCATGATGGACCATGGTGGCTTAATCACTGGGTCAGACAGTGGTGCATCATTGGACATGTAGTGTGACAAGGCAGCTAGACTCATAAGGACATGAGGGACCTGGAACTGCAACTCCTAGAGGCTTCACAGTGGTTCAGGCAAACAAAGAGGTTAATGATGATCCAATTTAAAACTAAATATTTCATTTCAGGTCAACATACAAAGATGAAACTTTTTGATTTGGGAATGTTGAAATGTTTCATTTGAACATTTTCTAAATGAAAATTGTTGAACTTTTCATTCTGCAAGAAATTTCAATATTTTGACTTCTCTTTCTAATTCCTGATAAAAATAAATGTCAATATATCAGTATTCACTGCAGGATGGAAATTTGTTTTTTTCAATCAGCTCTAGTTATATTAATGCACATGATTATTATATGTTTTATTTTGTATTATGCATGATAGGTATGTTTGGTCTCATATACTTATAATTCATAAATATACCCTCTTGAGTATACCTCAGGATTTATATGCAAAATTTAATAAAACCAGGTTTGCTCCTCTGGAGCTATAGTATAAGTAATTCCATCTCTATTAAGAACAGAAGGGGGTAAATAAACTTTTGACAAATGGAAAAGGACAAAATCAATAATAAATTAGTACTGTATCACAGACTGGTTTCCAAACATTAAATAAATAGAATACAAGGATTTTTCTGATGAAGGAACAACTCTGTTTGTTTCAGTACACGTAGATTTGGATAAATGTCATTTGTTCTGGTTTGAGCCTTTTTGATTTGCAGCCTGGTCTGACTGTTTAGGTTGTAACATATGAGTTTGACCTTATTTTGATTTTAGTGCAAATGTTTCACACCAGCCCAACAAAGTATAACAAGATCCAGTGGCTGAAAATTGAAGCTAACTGAATTCAGAATGGAAATAAGGCACAAATGAAGATAATTTATAGTGCTAATAGTTTAGCAATGAAGATAATTAATTATTGGAACATCTTACCAAGGGATGAGGTGGATTCTCTGTCACTGGCAATTTTTAAATCAAGATTTGATGTTTTTCTAAAAGATATGCTCTAGTTCAAACAGTGACTAATTCCAGGGAAATTCTACAGCCTGTGTTATGCAAGAGGTCAGAATAGATGATCACAGCTGTTCCTTCTGGTTTTAGAATCTGTTACTTTAAATCTATAAACTTTTCCCCAAGATTCAATTAGGCTGTCTCAAACAGTGAATTGAGAAATTAAAAATTGCATAAAAAGTTAATTGACACTACTCCTTTAAAAATATAGGACCAATATATTATGTGAATATTCCTTGCTTACAAAGTAAGAGCAGACAATTTAATTACATGGTCAGTTCTATGTATTTTCATGGTATTTATATGGCAAGTACCATATATTGCAGAATGAACACTGAGAATTATTTGTTTGACCATCTAATCCGGAGTTCAGGATAAATAATTTATTCTCTGTAGTTTATTTTCGCAAGAAAAACTCATCTTGGTTGCAGCATCTGATTTTCAGTGAGGTGATGTTTTTACCCAATTTTCCAGCTGGCTTGGCTGATTCACAAGAAGGTCAAGTGATTAGCTCAAGGTCACAGATTGAGTCAGTGGCTCAGCCAGATTAGAAACCAGGATTCTGCCTAAGGGGGGACTTTAAGCAGGGAGATAAAGATTGTAATAGGACAGTGACATATTTCAGCACAGAGTGGGGATTGCAATTTTTTTTACCTCAATATTGGTTTCACTATCTACAGAAAAAACGTTTTTATAAATCCAATATGTACAGGCCTTTGGGTGGCCTGCTCTGTTTTCAGCTACTGAAACCCTCCCTGGGTCCTCCCTGGTGACTCCTGCTGGGAGGTAATTAAAGGCTACAATGTGGTTTGAGTCAGAGAATACAACCATCCTCATTTTAGGCCCCTTTTGCCCCACCAAACTGCACATTCAGGAATATTGTCCTCATTAAGGCCAATCACAGCTAGATTAATTATGTTGATTGAGGTCTCAAACAGCTGACATTAACCATTTGAACCTTTTACTCCTAAAGGTCCTCCCATCTGTCCTCAGTGGAAGCTTAGTAATAATGTGCACTTCTCTGAAATGAATTGTTAGATGGTGCGACCATTTGCTGCAGGTTGGAGAAAAAGTTGTATATGTAATAGTTTAAGTGGAATGAATTTCATGTTTGTCCAGCCTCTTTCTGTAATTTCCTATATTCAGTTTTCTTCTGTTTTTACTTTAAATAAAGCCACCTCCTGTATTTCAACTACTGTATGCAGTTTTACTGATTTCAAACACTGTAAGCATTAATGTAATTGGTTTACGCTGGATTTCCCTTTAATGTTTCCTGAAGGGACTGCATTCAGCATTTACAAACTGTTTCCTGAGGTGGAGGCATTGTATAGTCTTTAACCTGGTATCTTCCTGTAGAGCTCCCACAAGCTTCCAGTAGAAGCTTCTCCAAACCTCACGACTGCTGCCCAGAAGATGGTGCCTTTGCCCAGAGACAAAAGGGTGGAGTCCCGGTGAAGGAGACTTTTTACAATTAGTCAGTTCAGGTCTGTGCAGCATTTCTTGTGGTTGTTTTTCTTGATTAACAGAAGATGTATGTGCTTTACTAGAAAATCTTACACCTAGTTGAACTAAGTTACAAATAGGTTGAAAGTTTCCAGTATCTTTCGATTTTTAAGCTATCAAGAGCAGCCAAAAACTTGTTTCAGATATGCCTCAGCATTACAGACTTTTGATATTAAGGCTAAGGAAAACAATATTCTAAGCCTTTTTACAAGCCCTGTTTCCCATGGCCCATAAAATAATCCAACATTTACTTAAAGTTTCAGGCCCAAATTCTTAGCAGTTCACATACATTTTTTTGCACATAACCAAGTAAAACATGCAAAATGCTTGATGCATGAGGCCAAGGAATAATTGTGCATGTACAAATTCCTGACTTGTACACAAGCATTGTGCAAGAACAACTCCAGTGTATCCACAATGGAGGGCACACTTTTAAATTATGAATCACTTGATTCCAGCTCAGTCACAATAAAAAAATCTTCATCCGTGTTGTATGGCAATATTCCTGTTCTGTTCATTTCTTTGAAATAATGATAATTGAACCAAAATAGTATTGCTGGGCCATTCTGAAATAGTGGTCATTTCGGAAGGATAGAGTGAGTAGAAGCAAGTCAGAATGGCACTCAATATTAAAGACACATTTACCCATTTTATAGTTTATTGATAACTCACAATCACAGGATCTTGAATGCACATGGATCAATGTGCTAACTAACAAAGCCAGGAAAGGGGTATTAGCGGAGACCTGTTACAGACCACTGAATCAAATAAGAGAACAGGATGAGTAATTCCTTCACACCTATCAGTAACATGTGGAAAGACAAATCATGTTGTTATGGAACACTTCAGTTTGGGAGACATGCTGGAGGCCTCAGGCAGCCACTAGTAAGACATCATTAGAGTTTCTAAAAACTATAGATGATTTTCTAGCACAAAAGGTATTGTCCCCAAAAGGACGTTCCTCTATTGGACTTCATTCTGATGGATAAAAATGAATTAATCGGTGGACTGAAAATAGGTTGTTGCCTAGGGACCAATGGACATATCCTGATTACATTCAATATGGCAAACAGAGAACAGTCACAATCGGTAATGCATATACTCAGAGAGGCTAATTTTCCAAAAATGAGGGGAAATTATGAGTGAAATTGATTTGGAAGGAAACATTTAGACAGTAAAATGTGAATGAAAATTTGGAATTCTTAGAGAACAGTTCATTAGATAGTCAGCAAGACAGAATTTTACAATCAAGAAAGAGGACAACTTTAGCTAAAAATCCTTATTAAGTGAAGCCATCAATTATAAATTTTAAAAAAGCAATATGTAGCAAATGGGGAAAAAAAAAGCAATTGACATATATATAGAAGTTATGAAGGGCATAAAATTTATAAGGAAAGTTAAAGACAAAAAGAAAAAAGCCATACCTAGAAGGTCTACAGACAATAAGGAGTTTAAGTATATTAGAAACACATTAAATCTTAACAATAGCATTGGCCCATTATTAGCTGGAATGATTAAAAGTGTTAATGATATAGAAGAAGCTGAGTTCAGTAACTATTTCTGTTCTGTATTTGGAAAGAAGCAGGATGACGTATTTGTATCATATGAAGATGATGTATTTTCAGTCCATTACTAATTGTGGATGATTTTAGACAAAATCAGATAGAAATAAACATTTTTAAATCAGAAGGACCAGATAACTTGCACCCAAGAGTGCTAAAAGAGTTGCGTGAGGAGATCTCTGGCATGTTATAAATAAATAAATAAATCTTGAAAATTCCAGGAGACTGGAAGACTACTAATGTTCTGTCAATAGGCAAAAAAGGCAAGCAAAATGATCTGAGTAACATTAGGCAGGTTAGCCTGATATCAGTTCTTGGCAAATGGATTGTAAAGCTGATACAGGGTTCAGTAAATAAACAGTTAAACACTGGGAGTATAATTGGTGCCAATCAACATGAAAATAGGTCACGTTAAAAATATCCTGATTTCATTTTCTGATTAGATCACGAGTTTGATTGATAGAGGTAATTGCATAGATGTAATTTATTTAGATTTTTGTAAATTGTTTGATTTGGACTGAATGACGTTCTAGTTAAAAAATAAGCACTATACAATATCAATAATGCACACGTTAAATAGATTGAGAACTAACTGACTGACACATCTGAAACATTGAATCATTATTGAAGGGGAGTATTTCTTAGTGGCGTTCCATGGGGATTGGTACTCGGCCCAAAGGTATTAAAAGTTTTCACCAGTGAGCTGAAAGTAAGTATAAAATTTGTGGATGACACATTGATTGGCCGATTGGCAATGATGAGGAGAGAGCAGTTGTATGGGTTACTGTGTGTTAGTATATAGAATATTATAGATATATAATAATATATATAATATAGATCATATAGATAATATATTAATATAGATATATATAATATAGATATTCAGGCCTTCCTCTAAAGGCCCATGTTTTGTAAGTATATCCTTATCATTTAGCTGATCATAGGGTATAAAGCAAAGAATCAAAACTGCAGGCCTTCTCTCACTGTGACAGTCTGAGGCCTTGTACTTTGGCTCAGATGCAGGAATGGAGTCCATAAGCCTGGAAGTGTGCAATCACATATGCACATTCCAACATAACATCTAATACCAGGCAGTTAAGACTGTGATCCAGTCTATCAGCTCTAGATAAAGAAAAAATCCTAGAATGTTTAAGGGAAACTTGGTTTGATAGCATTCTGTCTGGCAAGAGAATTACTTATCAACAGTTGTGGTTGTAAACTCTGCACTCCTGATTGTTTTGTCTTTATGGTACCCGATTCTCTATTATCTATTTGAATGATTTCTGTCTGGTTCTTTGATTGTTTCTGTCTGTTGCATAATTAAGTGTGATCAGTTAAAGGGACAGGATATGATTGGTTAAAGAATTATGTTACAATATGTTAGGATTGGTTAAAGAATCATCTTGTAATATTGTTATAGAAATGATTGGTTAAAATACATCATAAAAACTGAGATAAAACAGGAAGTAGGGGGAAGATTTATTGGTGTAAAGGACTGGGGGGTCTTAATGGATGCTTGCTTGAAAAGATCCCAATAAACCTGTTGTGTTGCCTGCTGCTGGACTCTGGACTTCTGCTTCTTTTAGCAAACTAAGAACTAAAGGGACTGAGGATGTCCTAACATTTTGAACTGCTTGGTAACATTGGCCTATTCATATAAATATGTTTTAATACAGCTAACTGCAAAATTATACAACTAGGAACAAGGAATGCAGGTCAACCTACAGAATTGGGATGCTGTATGGTGGAAAGTAACTCTGAAAAGGATTTTGGGGTCATAAAGGACAAACAACTCAACCTATGCTCCCAAGGTGATGCTGAGACAAAAAGGGCTAATGCAATCCTAGGAAGTAACTTCGGAGTAGGGGGTGATTTTTACCTCTAAGTATAGCATTCGTGAGACTGATACTGGAATACGGCATCTAATTCTGAGGTGCATATGTTAATAAGGAGTTGAAAAATTGGAGAGGGTGCAGAAAAGACACGCAAAAATGATCTGAGGTCTGGTGAAAATTCCTTATAGTAAGAGACTTAAATTGATTGATCTGTTTAGTTTGAAGACGATTGAGAGGTGACTTGATGGTGGAGTATTGAAGGTTGTTCTGGAAGATATGCTCTAGGAATTATTTTGGAGAAGTTCTGTGGCCTTTGTTATAAGGAGGTTAGACTAGATGATCACAGTGGTTCCTTCTAGCGTTGTAATCTATGAATCTATCAGTACCTTCATGGGAAGAAAATACCAGATACTATAGGGCTCTTTAATCTAGCTGAGCAAGCATAATAAAATTAAATGGCAGGAAGTTGAAGCCAGACAAATTTAAATTGGCAATTTGATGTACATTTTTAACAGTGCAGAAAATGAACCTTTGGAAGAAACTACCAAGGGATGTGATGGATTTTCTATAATGGTGGATCTTGATGTCTTCAAATTAAGACTGGATGCCTGTCTGGAAGATGTGCTTTAATCAAGCACAAGTTATACTTTCATCAAAGACGTGATTGGGCTCAATACAGAGGTAACTAGGTGAAAGTTAATGGTTTATGATACACAGGAGGTCAGAGTAGATCTAATAATCACTTCTGGCCTTAACTCTGATTTTAGGATTCTTTACTTTCGAAGTATGCACCTTGAATGGAATCAATGTCATGTAACTGGTTGCAGCATTAGAACCATTGAATAAATGGGTTCTTTTGGAATCCCTCTCTGCTACTTTTTCATTCATGAAATGGATCTTATTTAAGTCTCTCAAACACAATAAATTTGAGTGGCATGCAATATATAAAAATATATTATCTGATTTAGATAATATTTAATTTGCATGTTTTGCAAGTATGGTCCCAAAACGAGTGATATATATTCAAAAATATAATATAAATACTGTAGTATGACAGGTAAGTATTATGCATTATCCAGCTACTGGATAATCTGATCTACTCTATATATCTACTGATCTAGCCAACTACTACAGAATTTTGCAAGAGCAGATTCAATGGAATACATAAAATGTCTAAAAAATGAATTGAATATTCCTTTGACATTTTTTAACCAGTAATGGCCTGACCATGCAGGTTAACTTGTTAACTTGACTCCAGATATAAAGTACAAAATTTACTAAGCTTGGCTTCTAATAATGCACAGGTAAGTGAACACACAACTGGGCATTTGCTGTGTGGGTAGAGAATGAGAGGATTTGATGGTGGTAGTGGTTAGCAAGTAAATTTACGTGTCTTTTGCTGCTGGAGAACTGGCAAGGGTCTTAGTAGTCTTATCCAATATCTAATAATTTTTTTTCTTACTCACCACAAAACTCAGACTAATTGGCATATTTTGCATTTGAGGAGTCTAGATGGATGGATGATCTTCTTCTTAGTTCATTGCAGTGAGAGTGAGGGATCTGGGTTCAATTCTGTGTCACAAATTTTCTGTGTAATCTTGGAAAAATCACTTAATTTCCATGCCTCAGTTTCCCCTGTGTGTAAAGTGGGGATATGATTTCTTTTTGCTGCCTTTTCTTTGTCTTGTCTATTTAGACTATAACTCTTTGGGGCAGGGACAATCTTTTACTTTTTGTTTGTGTCTAACACAATGGTAGATACTAGTTAGGGTCTATTGGTGCTACTGTTATATTCATTATAATAAGAAGAATCAGGATTGGATGAAAGGACATGTTGCCTGTCAGGACTGCTGTGTGGTACATGGGCATTTTTCATTACATAGGCATTTATCTTTGTTGTACAGATTATGGAAAGTTGTAGATAAAATTATTTATGATGTGATTTGTTTTGGAATGTTTGATTGGGCTCCACAGCTATAAGGCTTCCAGGAATGGACCTTTCTGTTATTTATAGGAGAAAAACCACCTTTGGCTAGCCTCATTTACATGAATTTTAAAGTTGCTTAAAAATAGCTCTATATACTGTGCATTATTGCTGTAGCTGGAATATTTTTCTGATTGTAGAAATGATATTTGTTTGTTAATTTGAGATATACTCAGGAAATGGCATAGGACTTGTATGAGATATGCCTAGGAGAAAGTGAGCCACACTGATTGTAAAAGAAGTGGATTCTGGTACAGGAATGGGATTCAAATGCAACAGGACAGGGTAGGAAGCTCTGTCCTAGAACTAGGGTATGGGGACCCTGGGATCCCCACCTAGAGATTCTGAACCTTATGTGGAGTAAGTCTGCAGGACTGGACAAAATGAGGCTGAATTGGTGGTGATACCACAGATTTAACTTTACAGTGAGGCATCTGACCAGACCAGCAGTGACATCATGGACCGGACTTCACAGTGAAGTCTGACAAGTGGCAAGGCAGAGCTTAAACCAGCAGTGGCATAACAGATAGCATAGAACTAGATCAGGTAGTTGTATATTGGAGCAGAATATGGTGCTGTAGATCTTTTTGAGAGCAAAGGACAGTCACCCACTGATGACCACTGAGTCGATGTAGACCTGTGAGTGGGATTTTAGATTGGAGGGAACTGCTCCATTACTAAGAAGTCTGGACCTCAAGAAACCAAACAATTAATACTTGCAATGGTGTGGTTGGCCAAACTCCTGACACACCAATTGGGTTTTGCTCATTTTATTTTATGTAAATGTGTATATATGGTTATTGTATTTCTTTTGTTTGAATGTTCCCTTTTCCCCAAAAAACTGGTGTTTGTGGTTCCATGTTCCCAAAGACTCCAAACTGCTTGGGAGTGAGGAATAACCACCTACAAAGGTGACCAGGGAAGATACATTTTAATTTTTCAGAGCCAGAAGTAGGAGTGCTGCTCTTGTTGAGGGCCTGGGCCATAGCTATATTTGTTTTAGAAAAGGACTTCTAGCCAGACTTGTTGCTGCCACTGACCTACATTTATGCAGGTCTCAAGCAGTGGGTGAGGTGGGGAAGTTTCTTTATTCTTACGATGTCTCTCCACGAGGCAAACATTTGCTTAACATATCTCCTGCCTGAATTCCTTCAATGAACTGAAAACCTTAAGCAGAAATTTCACCACAAAGTACAGGGTTGGGATGTGCAGCTTCACACTTTACTTTCCATGACAAATATAGATGTATTCTGTTTTCTCTTCAGAACGTTTTAATGAAAATAGGTTGCAAGGAGTGGGTATTTCTTGCTTAGTTTCTCTGAGGATTCCACATAGGTAGCACATATAACCATCACAAGTGCAAACTTCACACACTGACTTCAGAGAGGTCAGGATTTTACCCTCTGTTTGCTGTCACCCACCTGAGAAATAGGAGGGCAGACTTTCACTTCATTGTAGTACTACCAAATGCCAACACAACTGGTGCAGCAATGATTACACATACACACACACTTTGTATCTCAGCAAAGTCTCACCTACCCAGCATACTTTGCTGGCGTGTCTAAAGCTAAGTTCAGTACAGTCAGATCTTACTTCAATGAAGTCAGATAGTAGGTTTACTGTGGTTTTCAATGGCTGTAGAATCAGGTCCCAGGGACTAAAATACACTGAGCAAAAAAGTCACAGAAGATAATTCAATAGGCATGCTACTACCCTTGGGATTCTTATTCCCAGAGCCTCTACATTTTCACCCCAAAACTCCTTTATGGATTGCAAATACTTTGCCACTGTCCATTTTCACTGAAATACTTTCCACTGAAAGAACAGCTCTTGAACACATTGAATATATTATTATTACCGGAGTTCAGTCTAATTAAAACTGATGCCAAAGAGTATTAAGGAACCACTACCTACTCTTTCCTTTCCTCTTGGTTAAGAACTGAAAGCTCTTAACAGTAGACCCTTGAAAATCTGTGGATATCTGCGGACAATTTTTCTGGATCACAGATGGATGTGGATCTACATTTTATATCTAAAGCCCTGTAAATCTGTGGATCATTTTTGCGGATCATGGATCAGATGAGAATACAAATTTTGTATCCACGCAGGGCTCTATTTAACAGGGCAAGAACTGCAGAGCCTGTGCCAGATATGATATGTGTAGAGGCACCGCATGTTACATTTTCAATTTGTGCCCAGTAACTCTAGCCAAAATAAGCACAAAGAGTAAGGAATGTGAGATTTAAGGGTGTGAGAGAGTGATGTTTCTGGCTTCCCCCATGAGTTTGCGGTGAAGATGGATTAATACATTAAATAACCTCTTTAAGACAGATTTACCCAGATAAAGTCCCTAAAAGGTACTTGCATAATATACATGCACAAACAGCTAATTGCATGTGTAGAATTACTGGATGCAGAGCAATTCCTTGCACACGCAAATGTATATTTTTCACATATAATTACCATGCCTAAATGTTGAGAGCATAATTTAGGCACCTGCTTTTGAAAATGTGCTCCCCTGTATAATTGTGATTTACAGTTTTCCACATAATAGAGGAAAGGTGGCTGTTCCAGTTAACTGGAAAAAAAAACAAAGTTTGTGTGCTTCATATTTGTACGTGCATTTTTGCCCTTGATCCATCTGAGCCACGTATTAGGTACTTTGCTTGTAGCTTCATTTTCAGTCCAATAGCCAGCATAAGTAACCACGGCTGGATGCAAGATAGGTGAATGAGGGGGGTTGGGAAGAAGGGGAATTATTTCCTGCTCTGTAGATTGCAATGTTAGCAGAGCTGCTCTGCTAAGGCTACACCAGGCGAATGGTCAGTATGTGCGCAGTGTTGTGGGTGGCAGTCAGATATAATAGTGAAGGGTGAACTTACAAAATTTTAGATAGGCTGAGAGTCCTCCCACTGAATACCTGACATCCACCTGACATCCATGCTCCACACCTTTGTGTCTTCACCAAGCTGAGATTTGTACAGCTCAGGGGAACAGGGCTGCTGCATTCAGCCTTCTCTTTTGTGCCTACACCAGCTCTGCCAGTTGTGGCCCTCAGAACATACTAGGTAGGAAAAGGGTGGGCAGGGCTGAATTTGTCTAAGATTTTTTCCCCTCACAATAATACCCTTTAATGATGTGACCTTGTAGTGGCCTGTGCTCATCCCTCCCAGTCAAGGCTGGAGGGTGTACGCCTTTATACCTTAGGCCCGGAAGATGAATGAGGGTCCTAAGGGGCCAGGATTATTAGTCTTCTGACACCAGGTTATTAATTAATGGGAATAACCACCCAAAGTTGCGTGGGGTCTTGGAGTAAGCGGCTCCGCTTTCCCTGGCCTAATGTGAGGTATTATTAGAAGCTTTACAAAAATATTCAAGAGTCTGACGTGCTGAACCACAAGAGATAGTTTTTATTATAAGGTAACAACCAAAGGTTAAAACTGCGAAATATATAATTAATAAAACAAATAACCAACACTAAAAGCTAGAATTTGGCTTAGGCTTTTTGGAATGAATAGAAGATAAAATAACAGTCATTTGAAAAAACTTAGAAATACATTACCAACACGATTACTGCATCTCCGAAGAGAGGTCCGTACTCTTAACCACTACTACTCTTAATCGATTACTTCACCTCCAAAGAGGGCTCAATTCGTCTGAACCGGAATCAGGTTGCGACCCAATGATTGCCGACTTGATTATTTTTGTTCTACAACTATTAAACTATTGGTTATGACTATTACAAAATTAACTGAGTGCACTGAAACTAAGAGAGAGAAAGAGAAGCGAGCAGTAAGGAACACAGAACGAGCTTTTACCAGAGACCGGTAATGTCGCCTGCTTAAAGAGTAGGAAAGAGAGAAAGGCAACTGAGCTTCTGCCCTGAGGCAGTGTCAGTGCCTAAGTCCTCACGACCCCATTGCCGGCCGGTACACCAGATTCTCCGATCTGAGTGGACTGTGGAACAATCTTTACAGATTGAACAAATAGCCTTAACTCGCTCTCCCCTTATATATGTTTTCAGAAGCACATCAGCATGCTATTTGCCAAATTGACAGGATGCCGAATTATAATACTGTTGAGTTTTAAATACAGCTGACTCTTAACCGCCAATTTAAATATCAGTGAACCTATTTTAAATACAAGTGAGTATAACCGCTAATTTAAATGCCGTTGGACTTCGGAAGTCGGAAATGACTGACCACAAGCTACTTCCACCACAAGCTTCTTTCTATTACAAAATTACAATTTCAAACTCTATATTGAACACTAAATTACTCTAATTTACAAAAAGCATGATTACTTATATACTACAAAAAGCATGATTACTTATATACTTAAGACATTACTACTGATTAACATTATTTTACTTATTGATTAAAACATAGGGAAGGTATTACATAGTGAAGGGATCTAAAGGGCCCATTCATAGAGGGAGGCCACTCCACCTTATTATGTCACAACTCAGTCAATTAGCAGGCTAGGGCTCTGACGCTTGGACAGGGCAGAGCAAGGAGCAGTCTTTAGCTCAGCTTTCTGGCTAGGGTAGACCCTCTGGCAGGGAAGAACAATAAGCAGTCTTTATCTCGACCCTTCTGGCTAGGGCAGATAGCAAATACACAAGGTACAGGCCTTCAGGCCTAGGATGAATAGGCCACCACCCCAGGGGTGGGGTTGGTGGTAGGGGAACCTGGGTACACCCTACCCCACCAGATACCAGCCTAGGGTCCTGACTGTGGTAGGTGGTCCCACCACTGAGTCAGCAGGGATCCTACCACAAGGCGCTGACTCGTATTGTGGCAGCACAACTGGACAAATATCTGGTTTCCCTGGGTTACCTCCTACCACAGTCCATTGAGAGGGTTCCATCACCTGTGAGTCTTCAGTTTCCTCTGAGTAAACAGTGGATGGAAGTCCCAGCAGCTCTTCTCCACAGTCTGTCTCCTCTGGGGTCAGCGTGCTCTAGAGCTTGGTAGCAGTGCTGCAGTGGGCTAGAGTCATCTACCTCCTTCATTGGTTCCCTCCCAACTGAACTGAAGGGCCCACCTCTTATATTTCCTCTCCTGACCTTCTGATTCTTGCACAGGGCTGGGGCTGGCTAGCTGGGAGGGAGACCACTCTGCCTCAGTACAGACCTATGAATACAAAAGTATAAAGTGTGGCATGTCTTCAGTAGAGCTAGTCAAAAATAAAGCCACCTTAATGAACAACTTCAAAGTTATGTTTATTTTAAAGGGTTCATTTTTCATTTGTATTGGTTTCCTTTTTTCAATGTTTATAAATTGCTTTTTAGCAAAAACACTATTCAAAGGGTTACCAAAATGTTTCATTTACCAACACCCTCCCCAAAAATGATTGGAACAAGGTATGACATTTTATTAATATTGATAATTTTTCACAAAATGTGTCTTTTAAAAAGGTCATTTTTTATGAAAAAATTACATTAAAAAATTCTGACCCATATATATACCGACATAATGATGCTTAGAAATAACTGTAATTTGCACCTGATTTTATAACAATAATTATTTAGACACTATAAATACCAGGTTTGTGTTTTTCCTCTGTGTTCAGCTGTGGCAATATTCTATCCACTTATCTAGCAACTGTAAACTTCAGATCCCAGGTAGTAAATAATAATTTTGTACAGTCAACATGGTCTGTGGCAAAATTACTGTGGCCTCTACACTGGTGTAACCAATGCCTAATATATGAACGACAGTTACATGTTTTTTAAATTAAGGCTTTATTTTTTCCTAGCCTAATAGTTTCAGAAAATTTTATTTGATAAAATCTTGCTTTTCATTTTTAGGACTTCTCTTCAATATATTCACAATCTATATTTATTTTAAAGTTTTCATCAAGAATGAGATCACATACTATTTACTGCAAAAGAGAAACCTAGACATTATAAAATTACTATTATTTTAAAATAAAACAAATTGCTGTTTAACTTGCTTGAACTCTCCAAAATCTAAAAAATATAACTCTAGGATTTCAGCTATCATTCATTTAGGTGACCAAATTCTGTGCTCAGGTAAATCCAAGCTTTATAGTAACCTTAATCACGCACATGGCACATGAGGATACATTTCAATAACATCTCTAGAGAATAAATTTGAATAACATCTATAGGAGTGTCATGGTATGAGGGTAAAATTGGGTTTTATATTTGCATTGTAGGGAAGTTAAGGCTATTGGGTCACATAGGGCCAGATTTTCAAAAGTGCTCAGCACCCAAAAGCTCCTATTGCGATACTTCTAGACAGATTTCAAAAGAGCTCAGAAGTCAGTGTTGAGCTTTTTTGAAAACACGGCCAATTCTTCTGATGCCAAAGTGGAAGCTGAGGACTTTTGAAAATCCGACTCTGATTATACCTGCTGAGTAAAGCTGGGTGAAATTTTTCAAACAAATAGCTTATTCACCAAAAAATGCACTTTTGGGTCACTGACATTATTTGCCAATTCCGATCAAATGTTATTTAAACATTTTCAAAGTGAAGCATTTTGACTTGTCATTTTGTTTTTAAATGTAGCTAGATTTTGTTTTTTTAAATGGATTTTTAAAATTCTGGCCATCATGTCCTCTCTTTTTAAGCAAAGCTCCCTGTTGAAGTAAATGGAGAGTTCTTCATAAAAATAAATGACATCTTGGGACAGATGTCTGGGACAGGTCTTTTGGCTCCCAGCACAGGTCAAGGAGGTGGGAATCTGAAGATGGATGTAAGTTTGTCCAGTCCCAAGGAATAATTTAGAACAGCCCACAAATGCTGCTTTCATGGTCTGAAAGAAATTGGTGAGCTATTTTGTTCATTGTCATATTAACAACATATATAATTTGGTCATTAGCATACAATTAATGCATCTTGGTTCAGGGGTATCTTAGATCAAATTAATTTCAGGCAAAGCTTTTATGCTCACTACGGTAATTGCTACTCACTTTTTCAGCTTTTGGTTACCAAGATGTCCATCATTAAACTGGAGTTTGTGAGGGTTTCACTGTCTAGTTTATTTTTGTGTCCCACTTCCAGAGTTCTAGAAATGCAGAGAGAGGAATCCTCTGCCTCTGCAAATAGAGGCATTTCAACAGACAGTTTTACTATATCCTTCATTAGGGGGAAGAAAAGAATTGGTACAGCATAGTGAATGCTACTCTTTCTGGGCTGAGGGGCTGTCAGGGTAACCTAACATGACCAGAATGGTTGAGGAGATAGCAATGGCCCTATGCTTTGATGTATGGGGCAAAAAGAGAATGGAAAAGTTGCTCAGTAGGGAGAGGAGGAAATAAATCTGGAGCAGCTGGACGAAGTTGTGGGAAAGGAGGGTTGGTACAGAGTGGAAGATAGATGGAAGGACATAGTGGATTAATCCATCACTGGGCCCTGGGCAAACATACACTTCAAATCCCTTACCTTGTAATATGAAGTACAGCAAACACTTGTACAGGACACTCACCACAGCTGGCTGCCATGCCTGGGATTCATGGGAAAATTTCTGACTCAGACTACTCGGGCTGAGAAGATGCTGACCATGAATTAGTGTGTGGGAACAGTGCCTCTGGTGGATGTGTTCTATGTGTATCCATGGGGAACAGATTCATAAGTCTGTTCTACCAAAAGAACAGTGGAAGTGAAAACTCAACAAGTCAAAGCATTCAGTACCCCATGTGGGAAAGGACTGGAGGGGGGATGATCTGACCTTTGATTAATAAATGTCTTAAGTGCTTTTAGCTCCTTACATGATGGTGCAATATAAGTTAAAAGTATAATTTTAAACTGCAGCTCTAAAATGTAGCAGCTTGCACTAAAGACTTTAAATGGAAAAATTCTTGAAGTAGAAGTTGGGGATTTTTGGAGCCTTTTCATTTCCTTTTGAAGGCCCCAACTAAATGCTGAATATCTAGAAATGCTACTGAAAAGTTGCCTTTGCAATATTACATAATAATGCTGCTTTTTAAATAATGCCTCAGCTACTATACTTCCATCACAGATTTCTACCTATTGTATAATGGATTCTATATGACAATTTGTGCTCCAAAAAGCTATCTGTGTATGACAGTAATGTGCTCACTAACTTGGAAAACAAATTATCCTTGTTATCTTTCTCTTTGGTTTATGTTCAAACACTTGGAAATTGATTCTCATTTTCATAGTGAATTGTATACCTATTGTCTTTTTAACTGTGGCAGAAAATCAAATTCAGAGAGGGAAAAGTTAGTGGAAAGAAAAATAAAAACACCAAAACAAATAAAATTAAATTAAAAAAGCCTCCCCTTGATCTTTATACACTTTATTTTGATAATCTTCCTCACCCCCATCAAAAAAGGCATTGCCAAGAGCTAGTGTTTGCTGTGGAATTGAATCACAGGAAATCTTTCAAAACCAAGTGTCATTCTGAATACATTTAAGATTACTAGGCTCATAAGAAGTACTGTAAGTTTTAAAAACTAACTTCTAAGCCAGAAGTTTTATGTCTTCTTCACAGATTGTTGTTTTTACCATAGCAAGTAAAGAGAACTTAATGAGGTGCCATATGTCAAGTCTGGAGTCAGATTAAAAACAAATAATTAAACTATATCCCTTCCCTATCAAAACAGATTGTGGTATGTTTGTGGAAGGAAACTGAATCTGACATATCATCTTTTGACAATTTTTCAGGACAATCAGTCTTATTTCAGGAGTATCATTTAAAAATTGCATATCTATTCTTATGAAATACAACTTTCAAGCCATAACTAATTCATGCCTTCCATAACTACCCTCCACTGGCAAGAAAATCAAAGAGTTGTATATTGCTGCACATACAACAGGATTTGAAATGTTTTTACTTGTACTTTAATTTAAGTTACTGAGTAAAATCTCTCCAGCTTTTGGCAGGTAACTTACTATCCACTAAATTCAGATGAGAATACTCCACAAATTATTTCTCGACAAAAGATGTAATTTTCCTGTGTCAGAGCAGATGATGATATGCAAAGCCACTGGGAAGAATAATTTGTTTTTGTAACAGAATTTTTGACAATTTACCATATGTTTCATAACATGTGGCTCCATTGTTAGCACAATGCATCAGGAAATAGCACAAGTAAATGATGAGTTGTCTGTCTCATTCCCAGTGGATCACACTGAAAATGTACTTTGTGTGTCGACTTTCTGTTTACCATGTCTAATGAAATTTTTTTTTTTAATTTTTCTTAATTTCAGTTCTGTGTGCAATGGGTGTTTTTGAAGGAATAGAGCAGGTGAAACAGGGAAGGTTCTGGCTAACACACTTCTTGTACACGATGCTTAAAAGAGGATATACATAGATATTTTACATTAGTACAGCTCACCAACAAGGTTGGTGGTTGTGACCCAAGGATCCCTTACTGCCAAATAGCAAGCGGGTTACAAGAAAGTCCTGATTCTGGTATGCACATTCTGTTCACCAAAGAATCTCATGTGAAGTCGTAAATGAAAACTGGAGTCATTTCTATCTCTGTGAAATGTATGTAGAGTTATCACATAAGGAGTTCTGTATATGTACTGAAAATATGGTTTTAAAGTCTTTATAAAGGTATATGTCTTTCCCTTCACTCAAAGCCCTTTTAGTTTGCAGCCTTCACTTGTTTTCAGTCTACAGGTACATGGCAGAGTTCAGACTTAAACCAATTTGATTTACTGTTTTTCAAGTAAGATTTCAAAAGATGAGGTTGCATTTGTAAAATCAAATACTATGTATTACATCCCTTCATTCACTCATTCTCTAATTCTATCAAAAAAAGCAAAAGAGTTTGCCTTGCAAAAATAAGGCTACTATGACCTCTTGAATCAATTATCCTGTTGTTGTTTAATAGTTTGGATTCTCAATATTTGCTCCATTATTTTACCAGGAATTGAAGTCTCTAGAACAATTGTCAGTGGTGCTATAAATTCATTTTGTAACTGATTTAACACCCCCTATAATGCACGTCTTCAAGATCTACTGATTTGTACATATTTAAATTTCCCAATTTTTCCTTTACCTGGTGATTATAAATAAGCAATTTTACAAGATCTTCATTATTTCCTAATTTCCCAAACTTATTTTTTAATTAAGACCAGTGCACAGTCATGCAACACCATCTGTCAGGATGGACCCTGTACTTTGACCATGATGACTTTGTACCCATATAAAGTTCCACTGAAATTAATAGAGTGTTTTAACTTAGGTGCAGATCTTCAAAGGTATTTACATGTCTAACTTTCATTATGCATTTAAGCACCTAAATATTGTTGAGAATCTGGACCTTAGTCACTTTAGAATTCTCATTAATTTCATCCATTGCTTCATTTCTTAATGTGCACATTTTCTCTGTGTGTTGAAACTTCTTATTTTTTTCCATATTGTTTTTCTGTCCACCATTACAAGATATCACCCCAATCCTGCAAACACACAAATTCATTCATATCTTGATTTATGTGAGTAATCATACTGAGCTCCATGGGACTATTTGTATAAATACACTTATGCACATGCTTAAGTGTTTGCTAGATCAGGGTTTGTGATGGGGTGGACTAAGTCTGGAGGCCCCTGCTGGAGACCTTGCAGCCCTACCTCACTCCAGCACAGAAAAGAGCAGAGAAGAAGTCCTCTAGGCAGCCTAGAGTGGCTGCAGAAGAAGCAGCCGATCAGAAGGGCTGTTGAAGCAGCCAATCAGGGACGAGAAGGGCCATATAAAAAGGCAGAGGCAGCAGTGGCAGAGCAGTCAGTAGCTGTTTGGAGTGTGAAGAAGAAGGACTATGTGCCTGGCTGAATGGCAGGAACATGGACAGATCAGTGAAAGCAGGCTGAGCCCAGGGTACTGAGCCTGGAACCTAGCCAGACCAGGCAAAGGTACTGTGATGGACCCTGCTGGTCTGACTGAAGACTGAGCCCAGGGAGGGCTGCTGAGAGGACACCAACTGAGGATACTGAGATGAGTTGTGTTGTTAAAGAAGGCAGTGCCTCTGGGAAGGAAGACTTGGTGCTACAGCCCCATACTAGGACTGTGAGAAAGAGCTAGAGACTCTATTCCCTAGAAGGGAGGACAGCATGTGTGACTTGGACAGAAGTTTGAGTCACTGAAGATCTGCTGAAAAAACTATTGACTGTGGGGTGAGGGAGAGCAGGTGCTCGTGAGAGGTGAGTGCCACCATGTTGTAAGAACAGAAAGAAAAGCAGACTCACACTTAACCAGAAAAAGAGCGACTGCAAGAGGTAGGTGCTGTCCTGTTCCAAAGTAGGGTGATTGCAGGCATGTACCAGTCAACATGGCTGCTGACCTGTTACAGGGTCAATATATGTTTTGGGAAGACATTTATATAAATATAATTTTAAATGTTACCTGTCAGTAACTTAAGTACCATATTTATCATTCAGAGATTAATTATAATTTATCACTAGGAACTTAGATTTTCCTCAGATCCTTTAACTCTCTGCTAGACTTTAAGTATGACAAACATTTACAGGCTTATGTATTAAACAGGTGTTATTCATTCATTTGTATTCTATATCCTGTTTTATTGTAATTTCTGCTGTAAGCAATGAATTCCCCTAATAATTTTATACACTTTTTTTCTTACTATGAAAACCTTTGCTTTTAGGCTAATAGGCAATCTACAGCGAACTCTGAATTTGGATTTTGTGAGTGTCATTAAATTCCTTTTTATAACTCTCAAGTCATTAGTAGCTAAAATTGCTGACAGAGACCATTCAAAGTAGTTTACATGTTACAGTCAGGGTAGGTAAAGTGGTGCATATTGTTATTAATTAATGCTATCATGATGGTAACAAGTTCTCCAGGTTCCTGCTGAATGCTATTCCCTCAGATGATAAAAATAGCAAGCAGCAGCAGCAAAACCAGGTAGTATGTATAAATGGTAAAAATGCTCTGAATACAAGTGTAGCACTTTCCACTTAACTTAACTGCAGTTATCGTTTATTGAGCAACGCTGAATGCAGTCAGTGAATCATGAACTCTTAATGGGATCACTTAAAATCAAGGTGGGGGAGTGAAAATTATGATGTCCTGCTGTGCCAGAAGATGTACTGAACATACAATGGTCTATATTTTTTGGCATAATTCATATTACAGTAAAACTCCTTTGAATCAATGTGTAAGATTTTTGCCTTAGTAAGCCACAGATACATCCTATTGACTTGGAAAAGGCTTTATTGGAGAAGTGTCAGATTTTCCAATCCTGGTTAAAGCTTGCTATTATGGGCCTGGATGAAGGACGACACCTTGTAACTAGCTAGCAATTAACGATCCATAGCTTTGTTAATTATTATTGGTTTAGTGGTAACATGTTGAGCACTAATCAAAGAAAATGGCCTCATTGTGCTAGGCACTGTACATGTACTAAAGATGTAAGTATAAGAAAGATATAGGTGGAGCACATGGTACCCATGAGACAGTTACCTTATTTTCTCACACAGTTTGTAACTAATCCTACAGTAACTGTCTTTTGAGGTGATGTTGTCAGTGTGGATTCTACTGTTGGTGAGCATGCACATAAGACTGGCTCTCTTTTATAGCAGAGTCCATCAGAGTTACACATACACCCAGTGCCAACTTGTAATCTTGTGCAAGAGCAAAAAGGGGAGAGTGGCCATGATCCTCGCCTCAGTTTCTTCACAATTTGAAGCTCATGGTAGTTGAAGACTTCAAAAATGAGAATGGAAAGTAGGTGGTGGGATCCATATTGACAACATCTCAAAGAACTACAGTTACTACATATATGATCTGGCTTTGCTGGGGATGATATGGAAACTGCACCCTTTTTGACATGTTTTTGGGTTCCAGCCACAATCCAATTCTGCCATGGCATGATCTGGCACTGAGACTTTTTGCCTAGTCAATGTCTTCTTGGAAAATAGACTGGAGCCAGCATTGCAAGGTCTGCAGGTGAAATCTGGAAAGCAGATTTACATATGTGGACACAGGCATGTGGCCTAACACAGGGAGGCTTCTCCATACTTTCATGGCCAGTGTTGACAGCTGAAGTATGAGGGCTTATAGCAACTGGAACCTGTCCTCCTCTGCCTCCTATGAACTCTATCATCTACAATGGGTTGACTGATGATTTGTCATAGTTCACAAGGAGGTCTAGCCAGGTAAAGAGAGAGAGAGAGAGCACACTGTCCAGGTATCCTGCAGTCTCCCACTGGGATTTGCCTTTGATCAGCCAGTCATTTAAGTAGGGGTAGACATGAATGTCATACCTTTTCAGGAGGGCCACTACCACTGCAAGGCATTTTGTAACAACCTTCAGTGTTGTGATGGATCTGAATGGTAGTATCTTGTACTAGACCGCCCATGAATCTCAGGTACATCCTGTGAGCTGTGTGCATGACTCTGTGGAAGCACAATTTTACAATCCAAGAATCATAAACCATCCTGGAATCTGAAGAGGCAGATTGATAGAGGCAAACATTACACTTCCTCAGATTCAGGATGGTATGTATTTGTTGAGTCTCCTCTGTTCTAGGATTTGACAAAGACCCCATTTCTTCTTTGGGATAAGGAAATAATGGACACAGAAGCCAATTCCACCTTTATTCCTGAGGAATGTCTTCTAAGGCTTCTAGACAAAGCAATTAGGCCACTTTGTTTTGTAACAGGCTGTCATAAGAAAGGTCTCTGAAGAAGGACAGGGAAGAAGGGCTAGGGAGAGTGTGTGGATATGAATGGAAGAGCTGTGAGCAACTATGTCCCATGATGTTTATCAAAGGTGATATTGACATAAGCCAAGTAGAAATGGACAAAGCAGTTCCCTAAGGTAGTTACTGGCTCTGATGTGGCTCCTGACATTCTTGGCAAATCTGTTGATGATGAAGGACAGCCATTGCCTCAAGCACTGTGATTGTTTTTGCAGTGGCTACTCTGACTCATTGTCTGGAGAGTAAGGGCGAGCCTGTTTTCTTTCTTAGGTCAGATACTTGTAGGACTTCCTGTAGAGGGTTTGTGTATAACTCCCCCATGACTTCAGGAAGGCCCTTGAGTCTTTCAATGATTGGAGCTCTTCATTCATGCATTTTCTGAAGAACTCGATTGGTTCAAACAGGAGTTCCTATTTCATGTCCTGGACCTTTTGTCTAAGATATAGACATGAAACCCACCTCATAGTCACAGTAATGGCTACTGATCTTGTAGCTTCTGCTGATTGTAGGGCTATTCTAACAACCATCTAGCTGTCTTTAATGATCTCTCAGTTCCTCCCTAATATCCTGTGGCCCTTTTGATGGGAAGCGAGTCATCGTCTCCTACATCCAAAAATTATATTTGGCAAACATCTGATGTCTGTCACTCCAAAGTACAGGGAATAGATTAATAAGATTTGCACCCAAAGAGGTTCAGCTTTTTGGGGTCTTTGAGCAGGCTTTTCATTGATTTCAACTTTTCCTGCATTGCTGCAGCTACCATTGATCCTAGGTTTTTGTGGGATTAAAAGTACTCATAAGTTTACGGGGACATCTGATGATGCTTCACTACCCATTTAGATGTGGACTAAGTGGTACCTGGGTTTGGCACAGCCCCTTCACTGGCTCTAGTACACTCTAATTGAGAAAGAGAAGAATTATATATTTGGCATGCTTTACAGGTATAATTTTGTGAGTATGTGTATTCAGTAGACTGATTTTTTTTGTGGGGGGGGGGGTTGGGGGATGGCATGGGAAGGAAGAATCAGTCACCCAGTTATTGCACTGATTTTTAAAAATAAAAGGAAGAAAGAAAAAATACATTGTTACTCCTCAGACCTGGACTCAATATATTAGCTACTATTCCAATCCACTTCCCCATTCTGAGTTACTCTGCCCTTCGTTGCTGCTGAGTCAGAAATTGTTTTGGCTGGGATTAGAAAGATGCAGGTATTTCAGAAATTTAGTGTCTCCATGCCTATGCCTGCAGTGTGATTTTTAGTTGTTATCCCTACAAGAGATCTTGATGTGTTAACTGCATTTCTTAGATCAACAGTACAACTGACTCTTCTTAAGATGACAGCCTGCATCAGCATTAATAATACTAATGCCTTGCTGTTTTGTGAGGTTTTCCATCACATATTGTTTTCATGTTCACTGGATATAATAGCAACGAAGCCAATAACAACATCAGCATGCCTACTTTAATATAGCTTTGGTTGCTATTACAAAACCTACATTGACTTGGAGACTATTAGCAGCAGCAGCAGCAGCAGCAGCCAATAACTTCCTTTTCTGTAGACCAGGCAGATTGCTTAAAGGAGACAAATATCCAAATTAGTCAGAGCCTCCATAGGTATTTCTGGAAGGAATATAACACACACACTGTTTAAAAACTAGTCATATCTTATCAGTAACTTCAGCTAGTATTAATGGTAAGATTTTTAGAAACTGTAGAAGTACAGAAGATTATATTAGAGCTGTTAGATTTGTGTGGCATAATCCAAAGGCTATTGAAGTCAATGAGTCTTGTCCTGCTTTTAAATCATTTTCAGGGAAAATAAACTGAGTATTATCAGTGACAGCCAACAAGTATAGTTCAATTAGTTTATGTAGAGGACTAAATATTAACAGAAAAATGCTAGTGATTAATCTACAAAGTAATTACATTTTTCAAGCAAATTTAAATGAGAACTCATGCTCTTGGTGTCTGCTCACCACCATTGTGTGAGCAAGAATAAAGGTAACAAGACAAAATGACCATTTATTTAGATGCCTAAATAGGGCTCTAGAACAGAAGTACTGAAGTTAGAAACTCATGACCTAAATTCATGAGTAAATTATTCACTGTGAATTATTCCCTCTGCTCTCATCCACACTATTCTGTAACCTGGATACAAGGAGGCCTTTAATCTGTTTACACTCTACACTGGCTCTTGATTTTTCTATTACTGTGAGCACCTTTTGCTGACATTTCTCCAACAAATTTGACAAGCCATATTTCCTTTCAGTGAAAAGTGCAAATTCACTCAGAGTCCAGGTCTATTGCTCATCCAAACCAGTCTTGACAGCCAGATGAATTAGCAAATGTTCTTATTTTCTTGTCATGGGATTTGAAATTATATTACATAACTAATCAAATGTGCTAAAGGACATTAACAAACTAAAATAATTTTCATTAATGTTATGCTTTGTTTTTTCCAAGTCATTCGGAAGAGGGGTCATTTGCAGTGCTGTTGTCTCTCTAGTGTTCTGGAACCAAAATAGCTACAAGGTGGGTGAGGTAATATCTTTTATTGGACCAACTTCTATTGGTAAAGAGACAAACTTTTGAGCTACACACTTTTTCAGGTGCCTCCTTGTACCCAAGAAGAGCTCTGTGTAGCTCAAGAGGTTGTGTGTCTTTCTCTCCAACAGAATTTGGTCCAATAAAAGATATTACCTCACCCACCCTGAGAAGGGTCAGTCAGTCAACTAGCTACACATACCACAAATAAATGCAGCAGTAATAACCAGTTCCTATAGTTGTGGTCCAACTTGCCTGCAGGTAGAAGGGAGAAGAAAACAGGTGTGCGCCTCTCTATAGTGCTTCTAGAGACAAAACTCGAATCTCCCTGTGTTTCATGGGGAAGAGATACTGAAGGGACCAGTAGGCTCACATGTCCAACAATGGGCTCTGCTCTTTGATCCGCTTCCCCTTGCATCCTGATTGGCTCATTTGTGAACCAGCATAGCAGCTGCAAATCAGGGAAACTAACCCTTTCTTTCTGCTCTGTGGATGAGTGCTTTTGAGGCAGCATGCTCAGGGAGTTTGCCACGAGACCAGATGGCTGGGCTCTGTGTTACCAGAGGATTGTGAGGAGATTGGCAGCGCCATGTTAGACTACTTGACCCTTGTGGTCCCTTCTAACCATATGAATCTAGATTTGGATCTCATGGGATGCCAGGTAGGCAAAAATTTTCTGAACAAATGATCACCAAGAAATTATGAAGTAAGGTGGAATGGTCAACAAGAATGGAGGTCTGGACAGTGCATGACAGAGCAGATCTGTGGGAAGAAGTGACGAAGCATACTCATGTCAAAGGGGAAGTGGTGGTTGGTAGGGCCTTAGATGCAGTGCATAATCAGGGAACGTAATAACCAGGCAGTGTTTAGTCATATGAAGAAAACCGTTAGTGGCCCACTAAGCTAAAGCCCCTATGCCTGACAGATCTTAAAAGCAAACCATGAGTCTAGTCTGAGGAATAAGCTGCAGTCACCCCTGCTCCATGCAGAGCAAAAGTGAGTGCTTCTATGTTACAACCACTTAAATGGAGGGGCCTGAGTGGCCTCAACTGTTCTGTTTGCACTAGCTAGCAGAACAAAGTTGAGACCAAGCCCTGAGTTACTACTGTCCTCCACCTGACTGACCTTTCCACTCCCTTCTCCTGTTGTACTGATTTAAGGTCTGAGTATGCTTTTCCCTCATACTGCAGATGCTGTTGGTTCCACAGCTTCAGCAGCCTGGTGTAGTAATTTCTTTTTTTTTACTTTATACTCCTGGGGCTTTGAGCAAGCAGGGAAAAGTGCCAACAGTGAGATGGATAAATTTACCACAAAGCTAAAGCTTACAGAGATGAGTATGTCCTCTCTGCTTTATAACTAAACAGCTGTTCAGGTTCACCTAGTCAGGGTGACACCTATTTGCTGGCTACTGGGTATTTTCTTGCTTGAATTCCAGTCTTAGTTGAATATATCTGTGAAGGTTTCCAGTGGAGGAGACATAAATTAGCAGCATCTGGTGGTGGCTAATCCTTATGAGGGGCCTAGGAGGTGATGGACAGGGAGTTGCACCAGTGCAATGTTATGTCAGGTGGAGTTGCAGTGGTACATTGGGAGGTGTAAATATATGCACGTTGGCCCAAATCCTTAGAAATATAATGGATCCTACCCCTAAGAAGATCTCTGCAGGCTAGTTCCTTGGAGACGTAATATTTCTATTTGACATTTGGGGTGCATTGTGACATACACATGCCAAATGTCTGGGGTTGGAATGGTAGGCAAATAGGAACCCAACTTAGGCACAAGACAAAAGATCTGATAATCACCTCTGGATTGGATGGCAAGTAACCTTCTCAATGTTTGTCTGCAAGGATTATCAATTTAATACTAGTTTTGTGTCATGCTATGTCTTCATAGAGGAAGACAGGAAAGAACATGTCATCAAGATTGTCACTGTTGATGTGGCCAGTGCCTATCTGGACATTTGAGCCTCCATCACCAGTCCCTGCTACACTGATACTGACTTTGATGCAGTCTAGTAGCACTGACTGATTCCACACCAGCATCTGGAACCAGCAATGTCACCTTCAAAGCCAGCACCAGTTCCCCAACAGAAGAGTGAAACCGAAAGGCAGAACTGATTGTAGCCCAAACACAGTTCCAAACCTTGGGACACAATCCCAAAAAGGACATGAAGCATCACTCCTGCAGGGACAGTATGTCTAAGTGCTCCACTAAGGCAGAAACAATGAACAGTAAATTAGCATTGACACTTGCACTGATGAACCACTGATTGGAGGTCTTAGATATGCAAACATGGAATCATCAAAATCTCTTCTGGGGACATCATCTGTACTGGGACAGTGTCCAACACTGAAAACCAGGCCTGAGACATCATCCTATGGCACTGCCATTCAAAGAATGTTACTGTTCTTAATCACCAAATTATGCATTTCCCAGCATCAACCAGGGATGCTTCTCTTCTACCTTCTAAGAGTAACCCTACAGCCAGTATTAGAAATCCCTTTCACATGGCACATGGCTAGCATAATGTTAGACTTCAAACTAGACTTTAAGTGAGACTAAGTGGTTTACAGGACTGGAACAGTGTCTCTGAATCCCATATGAGGAAGAATTTGCAGGCCTTTTTTTAAGGCCTAATTTTGGAAAAACTTACTACTGGGAAAAGTCCTATTGAAGTAAATTGGACCATGCTTAGTAAAAAGAACAATGAGTGAAATCCTGGACCCACTGAAGTCATTGGGGAATCTTGTCATTGAGTTCAATGGAATCAAGATTTTGCCTTATGTCTAGTAGTGATTGTCCACATGATCAGGCCCGCAGACTGTAAACTTTCCAGAGCAGAGATGTCTTATTTTTTTGTAAATCATGCATACTTTAGGATTGTTCAAAGAAAACAATCATACAGCTCAAACAAATATTTAGTACAGAATAGAATGTAACAACTAATGTAGAAAACAATGAACCTACTGTACAGTAAATTTATAGCACGGATTTTCCTTTGGAAAAAAAAGATTCAAGAACAAATATTGTTTTCAATATAGTTCATAGACAGCCATAATTTTTTCTTATCCTCTACTTAAAACAAAGCATGGCAACACTTTTTTTTTCATGAATTCCATATGCATAGTATGACACATTTTTGAAGGAAGCTGATATGTTGAAAAATATATGCCAGTGAAAATTCAGTTATTTTCTTTACAATTTTCTAAACTCAAATGCTATTTTGAGGGGCAGATTTTTCCTGTAGATTAAATTAAAAGTTATAGGTTTTGGCACTTCTTTCAAGGTTTTAAGTATATTGGGTAAACCACTTTCAGCGAGATCTGTAACAAAAGTAAAACTCCCGGGTGGGCTGAGATCTGCTATTGGAGAACTGAGGTAATTGACTAGTATGGTGGTAGATGGTTCCCACCCAAGACGGACAACCTGTCCAGCAAATCAGTTGTTTCACAATGGCACCAAATAGCTTAATCTAGTGATATACAGTTTAATCTTATTTCTTTTCTTTCTTGGATCTATGTATGTAGATTTCAAAAAACACCTCTCACTTAAAAACAACCAGCTTTTGACTTTTAAATAAATCTCATGCTGTTCAGCTTTGTGTATTTTGATTCTGAAATTTTACCTTTGTCAAAATTAGCTGAAGATTTTGGATAAAACTTTCAAAAGTGCAGGAGTTACTTATGAGCCCAAGTCCCATTTTCAAAAGTGAATTAGGTTCTTAGGAAATGTGTTAGTCTCCTTGGCCCATATTCTCAAGATATTTAAGGTGTCTATTTCATTGATTTCAGTAAGAGTTAGGTGTCTAATACCTTTTGTCTATACCAAGGTTTCACCTTATCTTTACTCTTTCTAACAAAATCCTTATTCCTCTTCCTGTTATTAATACATCATATAAATGTTTTGTCTTTTTATGTCTTCCTAACTTCCTTGCTTTTGAAACTTCAGGTGTTCCAGAATAATATCTCTTATGAAAGCAGGCCCACTCCCTTATCAACCTTACATTCCGTTTCATTCACTGGATAGAAGTCACTCTGAGGATTCAATTAAAAGTAGCATCCATAACTCTTTGCTGTACATTGTCTTCCTGGTATACTACTCACCTGCTCTTTTGCCCCTAATTTTATTGTTTGTGGGCTGATTCTTCACTTGTCTGACCCATCTAGCTGTAAGTTTTTCCTGCTCCAATCTATTTAATTGCTTTCTCTCTCCCTTTTTTCAATATTTTTTTTGTTCCAAAAGCAACAATAACGTCAGACTTTGCAGGGGAATATATTTTATTTTTCAGTTCCCACGAGGTTTAGGAGGGAATAACAAAGAATGGAAAGTTAAAGAATATAATTTAAAGCTATTAAAATATAGTTGACCAGTCCTTTCAGAGGGCTCTACAAACATAAATAGGCTAGCACATACAGCTATAGAGAACCAACATGACATGGATAGTGTCATCTGCCTGAAAGACTGGGAAGATAATGGGAATTCTCCTATTCAGGAAGGAAGGGTGACCTTGTGGTTAAAGTATACGTTTGAAAGTCAAGAAGTCTGTAACTCTGTTTTGCGATTCTTGTGTGATATTGATCAAATTATTTAACTTCAGAGCTCCAGTTCTTCTGGGTGTTCATGAAGCACCTAGCCCAATGTGGTCCTGGTGATTAGACCTCCTAGGTGCTATAGTAATATGAACAATAATAATGGTGGATAATCAGCTGAACATCACTATGGCCAAAAGGGCTAATGTGATCCTTTGAGATTCCCCTGTTTATATATCTAATTGGAGTAGAAAGGTTATATTACTTCAGTATTTGATACTTGTGTGACTGCAGCTAGAATTCTGGTGTCCACAATTCAAGAAGGATGTTGAGAAATTAGAGATCAGAGAAGAAGCAAGAAGGTTATTAAAATTTTGGAAAATATGACTTAAGGAACTTAATCTGTTTATTTTAACAAAGGGAATATAAGAATGGCTACACTGGGTCAGACTAATGGTCCATCTAGCCCAGTATCTGGTCTTCCAACAAGCGGCTGGTGCCAGGTGATTCAGAGGGAATGACAAGAACAGGGCAATTGAGTGATCCATCCTCTGTCATCCAGTCCCAGCTTCTGGCAGTGAATGGTTTAGGGACACTTAGAGCATGGGTTTGCATCCCTGACCATCTTGGTGAAGCGCCATTGATGGACCATCTTCTATGAATATACCTATTTTTACACCTAGTCATACTTTTGATCTTCACAGTATCCCCTGGCAACAAATTCTGCAGACTGTGCATTGTTGGAAGAATACTACTTTATGTTTGTTTTAAACCTGTTAACTTCATTAGGTGATCCCCAAAGATTAAGGCATATCTTGATCGCAGTCTATAAGTACCTATGTGGGGAACAGAAATTTGATAATAGAGGGCTCTTCAATCTAACAGACAAAGGTATAACTCAATTCAATGGCTGGAAGTTGATGCTAGACAAATTCAATCTGGAAATAAGGTGCACACTTTTAACAGAGTTAATTAACCACTGGCACAACATACCAAAATATGTGGTGGACTGTCCATCCCTGGTAATTTTTTATTTCAGATTGGATGTTTTTCTAAGATATGTTCTTGTTCAAACAGGAACTAATGTAAGGAAGTTCTATGGTCTGGGTTATACAGGAGGTCAGACTAGATGATCACAGTGGTCCATAATGGCGTTGGAATCTATGAAAACTTGGGGATGTTCAAAATCTGGACCCTGATTTTTATGGTTTTCATGACCATTATAGATAAGAGACTTTGCATGGTGGCTATTCTGGAAAGCCCCACACATTGGATACATGTCCTTGTGAGCAGGTAAATAATATACTCAACATAACTCACTGACACATTTGTTTGCATTAAAGTTAAATAGATCCCAATCAAATATACAATAAATTGCAATCTATCCTCAATAAACAAAATGCTTAAAGCCTATAATAAGACCTCTCGTTAAGAGAGGTGAATGTCACAGTATAAACATCTTGTCTTTTAGGACAGGAAGAATACATAATCCGCTTTTAAAACACAAACTCATAGCAACCTGAGGACACTTTAGCTTAAATATGTCTCTGTGATTTATGCTTTTAAAGCTTTCAGAGGATTAACAAATGCTTTGAATTTAAGTTAATTTTAAAAAAAACCTACAGAAGCCCTGATTCAGGGAAGAAGGTCAGAGGTTAAATAACGTACTAGCTGAATAAAATATGAGCATTGGGAAATATTAATCTAAAAAGTGAACAAGTCAAATTGAAGATAGGATCCAACAGTTAGCTCATTATAAATGAAATCACTGAACCAATTGATACATTTAATAACATATTTTGATGTTGAAGCCAGCTTTGTCCTTTCACATCTTGGACAGCTTCTCCTCTGGCTCTCGGTTAGAAGCTCGGTTAGAACATCAAAATATGTTAAATGTATCAATTGGTTCAGTGATTTCATTTATAAAGTAATATATAAACATTAAAATAAGTATATTTTCTGATGGCTTTGCTTCCTCTGTTTTTTCATAGCCCTCCTTACCTCCCTCATACTACATCAATCTTATTCCCTTTATGTATTTTAACTCCTTGTTCGTTTTTTAACCAGAGTCCTAATCTTTCAAACACTAATGCATATGAATAACTCTCTGCCCACTGAGGTCAGAGGGATTGTACATTAATTTACACCCATGAAAGTGCAAAAATGTTTGCAGTATGATGAATGGAACTAGAGGAAGAGAATCAGGTTGCAAGAGAGCCCTAGATCAGAAAGCACAAGGGGGCTCAGAAATGCAAGTGTAGCAGGGTGCTAAGGTAATATGTATAATTCTATTACATGACCCTTTTTCTTGCCCCTCTGCAGGAAACTGCTACTTAAGCACAGGACAATTTTTCTTTTCATGAATTTTCAGAGGGGAAAAATGTATTACACAGAGTAAAACCTCAGGGCTATGATATGCAAAACCCTGCATATAGGAGGTAATAAAAGCTGCCTGATGGGGAGAAGAGAAGGGTGAAGGAGAAAAGAGAACCATATAATTTCATAGTGAACAAAGTAAATTTGCAACAGTAATATTTCTGAATAACTTTCTCAAACCAAACTGTTAGCATAAAGAATACCTGAAGGTTTACTGCTTATGTCCCCATTTTGCTGCGGTTATATGTATATTTCAGCGTGTGGCTTTGACAAAATTATTATGCTTTTATACTTTAGGAGACATAAAGACACAGGCCCCTTTGATCTCCCACAGGTGATTCCCAGTCCTTAGAGTGTGGACTCAAAATGCATGTTTCTGTTGAAGTCAGAGCCTGAGATGAATGGCAGGTGAGGTGAGTAAGATTCTCCAGAGCCTGAGGTGAATGGCAGCCTCCCAATTCTTCAAACACTCCAGAATCTCCTCAAACATCCTGACAATCCTCACAATCAGCAGCAGTTACACTACACCATGCCGGTAGTCAACTATTTCTTCCATTTGCAGCAAGATTGGGAGTCTGCAGCCAGTCTCCAACGTGGGACAGGTATTGTTATACAGTCAGTGAGCTTAAGGCCAGAAGCGACCACCAGATCATGCAGTCTGATCTACTGTATAGCACAGGCCACCAACACAACCTCGCACCCACAAACTACATCGAACCAAAATTAGACTGAAGTATTTTCAGCCCCCAGGAGATTAGACAATTATGTGGCATAAGTAGAGAATAGGAAGGACCATGATGGCAGGACCAGTGGTCAAGGCTCCTACAATGGCAGGGAAATGATTAAGTGAGATATATCCTGGCAAGTGTCCCACACCCACATGCTGCAGAGGAAAGCAAAACCCCCTCAAGGTCACTGCCAATCTGGCTTGGGGGAAAATTCCTTCCCACCCCAACATATGGTGATCATTTAGAGTCTGAGCATGGAAGCAAGAACCAGCCATCCAAGCACCAGAGAGAGAAAATGGTTGGTGCCACCTCAGAGCCTTAGCCCACCAAACCCAAAAGCCACAGCTGAAGACGGGATATCTCTGTTGCAGCAAAGGAAAATCTTCCCAGAATACACTGAGAGGGAGGGATTCCCTTCCTGATTCTTGCTGAGGGCTGGCTGAAACCCTAAAGCACGTGAACACAATCTCCACAGCGAACACAGCTCTTAGTCCTGCACTGATCTGCCACTTAATTGACAATTGGCTGTCTTCAGTTCCCATATTTGTAAACTGTTTTCTACCTGAGCTCCAATTGGTTCAGCCTGCGGTGATGAATGTTTGCAGCCTGCAAGCCGTATTGCCCTCTGCACAGTTTCAGAAACTGCTGCTGAGCATGCCTAGTAAGCAACCCCCAACTTCTGGAGATTTCTGGGCTATCCTAAATAAGTTGCCCTGCCCTGTGGTGTGTAGAGACACAGAGGTTCAACTAAAATCTATGTCTCCTCTCTACTGCTTCTCTCCTTTTCTTTGGACTTAAAAATCCTGTAGCATGAGGATGCGGATGACACAAGCAAGGGCTGAGCTGCTCACATACAAGAGCATTTGCATGTAACACCGACCTCTCAGGATGCTTAATAAATATTTTTTTCCCCACAGCCCTGCTGACTGTTATATCACATAATGCTCATGAAACAGAGGGAGGGACTAAGCTGTATGCTGTTATGGGCAGGGGATCTGTTCTCCTTTCTTCTGTAAAGTGTCCTGAACATCTGTGAATCTTTATAGGGAAAAAAAAATACTTGCAGCATCATTCTTTTTGCCCAGAGGTGATAAGGCAATTTACATTCATTTTTTTAATTCCAGGAAGCTAAAAAGGCGAGAGTCAAGGAAATTCCCTATTCAGTTTCCACCCTGCCCACCAAATCAATTTGTTGGAAGCTTGTAAAAACCATGGAAAGGCCCAATGGTTGCATAGCAAAATCTGCAGGAGGAAAATCCAATCCTTCAATTTATAAGAACTGCCATATGGTCTAAAATGGTTTCAATCTCCAACAGTTTCTATGTTACAACAAATATAATATTTCACACTGAATTAGACATTAGAAAGGTATTATAGTAGCATAAGTCACTCTTCTCAGTTGCTGACTTGTGGCTGGTTTATTCACTTGGGATGAAATTCATCCCTTTCCAGAAAGCCAGCAAATGTGTATGCATCACTTAAGTCCTCCAAATAGAGCTTATGGGGGAATTAAGTAGTGTATAGGACTTGTGCTGACAGGAATGAATTTCATCTTAGATGAATAAACCAGCCACAACTTCAAAATAGAGACAGAGTGTTGTCTTCTTGCTCCCTTTATCCCAGCTCATACTGATGTTCTTAAAGGAAGCTTTGAAAATATTTACTGGGAGGCAGGGAGCTGGATATAATGTAGAACTGAAGAACCACTATATAGACCTGTAGGAAGGTGCAGTGGCCTTCCGCTGAGGCTGGGCCCAAGGAAGGGCTGCAGCCCCAAGCACAGGCCAGCAAAGGGGTAGTAGCCCAATCTGCCCGGCAACCCAGGGGTCAGACTGAGATAGGTCCAACCGGCGGCCAATCCCCCTGAGAGGAGCGGGGCTTCTGCCGGGGAGGAGAGGATAAAAGGCAGGGCCCACCACTCAGCGAGGCACCGGCTGCCAACAGGTGCAGTTGTGCCTTCCCGCCGGCTGCAGCGCCGGCCTGACCCCAGCCGGGCCAAGGTCCAGCACAAGGCCTTCCTGAACCAGAGCGCCGGGAGCGGCCCCAGGGCCCAAGGACTGGGTAGGGCCCCCTGACCCCAGGGAGAGGGCCGAGCCCCCCAGACACTCTGGGGTGGGAGACACCCCCTGAAGCCGGCCTTGACCTGGATGAGCTGCCGGCTGCAGAGCCCCCAGAGGCGGGGTTTGACTTGGACGAGCTGCCCGAGGCCGAAGCCCCCCCGGGGATCCTGTGACCTGGAGGAGCTGCCCCTCGCTGAGGAGCTCCCCGCCCTGCCGCCCGTCAACGAAGAGGGCCTGCTAAGCCTGCCACGGGCTGTGTGTCCAGCTGACCCCGAGGAGGGAGGTACCTGGGAGTGGGGGGAGGAAGTGGCCCAGGGACGGCCATAGTTGTGGCTGTGGCCACAGTCGGCGTGTTGCAGTGGAACCCTGCCAGCACAGTGGCAACGCCTATGCCACTGTTAGGGCCCTGGGCTGGGACGCAGTGGAGTTGGGTGGGCCTGTGTCCCTCTCTGCCTTCCCCTTCCCTGGAAACCCGGGGAATCTGCATTCACCCCAAGTTGTCGGAGTGAGCCCCTATTGCCTACCCGCCCCTGCCCCGGGCCAGGGCAATAGACTGCTTGCTTGCCCGCCTCTGCCCCGGGCCGGGGCAGCGGACTATTGATTTAGCTAATTCCCCCGCTTTTTCGGAAGGTGCAGTGGCCTTCCGCTGAGGCTGGGCCCAAGGAAGGGCCGCAGCGACCGGCCCAGAGCGAACGCCAGGCTACAAGACCATTAAAAGGAAAATAACTTTATCCCCTCCTCCAAATACAAATTTTTTTCAAAATCAACTGTACTCATTTGCTTGTATTGATTTCTTTAATGTATCCAGATGCTTCACCAAGATGACAAGTGCGCAAAAAAAAAAAAGAAAAAGGCAGTGGAGTCCCATGGGTCTTCAGCACTTGGGGGCCAATACTTACGTTTGCACACACACACCCATACGCACATCCCCATTGGTGGCAGCAGCACCCTCTGGGAGGGGTTCTGTAGGTCTGTTTCCCACTCTCCCCTCCCACTGTGGGGGTGGCAGGAGCGGGAGTAACAGGGGCTGATGCCCCCGGGCCATCTGGTGGGGGGACATGATGTGCTGTGCCCCAGAACCCTACCTTTGGCTGGCTGGCCCCTGCCTTGCACCCAGGTTGGGGGTGGAGGGGCTAGCAGGACATTTGCTCCCCCCACAGCAGGAGCCCTCGGCCACCGGCAGGCCTGTGCTGGAGTCTGTGTGGCTGCCAGGTTTGATAAAGCCCGGCAGCCTCTGACCGCCTGCGACAGCAGAGGCAGCTCCTCTGGGAAGGGGCTGGCCTGCTCCCCTCCCACGGCGATGCCCGGGGCCCCCCAACTCCCTCCTTGGTACACCACTGAAAAAGGGTCTAGCTATATAGCGAGAGCAGGAAACTTAAAATGAGGAGCCTAATGCTACAGTCATTTCTCAGGCAATACTTCCCATTGGCTTCAATTCAAAGTACCAATTCCTGGCAGCATGCTTGATGACCAGTACAACACGGCCAAGAGCGTATATGCACTCACATTGCCTACAAGAGGAGTTTTCTCTAAATTGTGTGTACAGGATTGAGCCTGGCATTGCCTCTCATGCATATTATTTAAGAAGCCTTGAGTAGAAAAGCATAAAACGTTTTCTTCCCATCTGGATGTCTAGTAAGCACATCTTTGTCAGTATTTCTGAACAATAGTTCTTCAGGTAGATCACTTGCCTTTGGAGATACTGAACCACTAAGAATCAAGTGATACCCATCCTGCCAGCTTCAGCGTTAGCAAAGGGTCATAATGTCTAAGGGAAATTCTTGTATGTTACTAAAAAGACTTCACAGAGAACAGAAGCTTTTCTTTGGGTTTATTTATTTTCACTGTAGGCAAGAAAGTAAGCATAACACAAGGCTTTTTGGTTGGGTCAGTTTTGTTTTGGGCAGAGTAGGTACTGGAGGATTATGGGAAATCCTTTCTATCACTTTAATGTTAAGAGTCATGCTGTGTAATACCTCTTACATTTTGCTAAGAAAACCCAACAACCTTGTTGTACTAAAGTCAGTCTTTATTTCCCTTTTTGTAAGAATCAAAGAACCCCTAGAGTAAAAAAAGGTGAATTTCTAATAATCTGTTCCTATTTCAATAGGAAAAATAAACTGAAATAAAATTGGGGGTGGAGAATGACTACAAAATAAGGGCACTCTGCTTTCTTGATCTTTACAATCTGATTTTCAACTTTGAGAAATACAGGCTCCCAGAAATAAGTGTAGGCTCTATTTTAAGAACTATATGAAACACAGGCATATAGTTTTATGAAAAGTGTATGATTTGAGCCTATTTAGGAAAAAAAAACACCAAATTCAACTCAAACATTACTTACTTTTTGTATGCAAAATGCAATTAGAAAGAATGCTACAAAGTATTGAACTATCAACATATTGTTTTTGCAGGCAATATTATGTGCCTATGATAATTGCTAAGTATATTTCTACCTGTGAATGCGGGGATGGGACAGAGGGGCACCCTTCTCCTGTTGTGGGTACATATGTCCTACAGTGGGAGAATTGTGTCCCTGAACCTTGAGCACTAAACACACAAGCCCCTATTACTTGGATTACAGGAGTAACTTTGCTAGTTGTTGATAATAAGACTCTTATGTTCAGGAGGGCCAGTCACTGGATGCACAGTGCACAGTGTTTTATATGTTAGAGCAGGGACAGTCAATAGGCAGACAGGGGTCAAATCCAGACAAACAGATTCTTTTGAATGGACCCCAAAATATTTTTATTTACTAGATATGTTTACTGTGGGAATTGTTATCCTACAAGGCTTTTAGGGAATTACTGCACTGCTGTATATGAATAAATTATGACCAGAGGCAGGCTGTGCATTGAACACTGAGAAACTATCTCCTTTCATGGGCAAATTAAAAGTGAACCAGAGGGTGGGCAAAGCTGCTGTGCCATGGCTTGCTGCTGGAGGACAGCCCAGGTAGGGTGCATTGCTATACTCGTCCAGAAAAAATTTCCCTCCCTAACTAAAGGGAGAGGAAACCTCAAAGGGAAGATATTCCAAAATTTAGAAAGAAACATAGACTTCAATCCTGCTGATACACAGGAGTCCAATGTTATATCTATGAATAATCTCATTGAACTCCATGGAAATGCTCCTGGGCATAAAGTGTGGGAGTATTTTCAGGATCAACACCTTAAATGTATCTCTGAATCAACTCACTGTGTGGCCCCTTGCAGCAGTGCAGTAAAAGCACAGCACGCTACGCCGCCAGTTGGGACTGTAGCAGGGTTCACGTGGCATTTGACTGCACGGCAAGCTGGTGTGCTCTAGATTTACACCCTGGCTTGCTTCACAGTAACGTGCAACGTAGACAAGCCTTTAGCAATGATTTAGGTAACAGCGTATTGGCTCCGTTGACACTAACAAGTACTAGGTTAAAATTGAAAGTGACTGTATTACTTAGCTTTCACTTTTAAACAACACTAGAACAATAAGCAAATAAATGTTTCATGCTGCAGTTACTGGCACAGAGGACAGAATCCAGAAGCCATACAACAAGTCTTCAGCTCTTCCCAATAGATAACAGGGCCTCAGTGGGGGCTGGTGTTGGATAAAAAAAAAAGATTACTACTTAAAAATTAATGAATTGCATAAATAGATCCATACGCTCACATTATAGAACTGACCTGAACTTGCAGGACTTAAGCTTCTCAATTCTTATTAACATTATGGGGAATCATGCGGCAAAAACTAAATAACCAGAAATGTGTCCTGACGGGGTGTATTGTTACTAAGCAATAAAAGAGTGCTTACTGCGTTAAATATTTACCCACCTGATGCCTGCATAAGGAATAGAATATTTACCTTTCAGTGTTTAAATCTAGTTGAGTCCATTTATTAGACATATTGGGCTAAATTAACTCCCCCTAGTTAGACCCATATGACCCCACCAATTGCTCTGTCACAGAAGTTTCATCTTTTAAATGATAAAAAAAGACGACATGTTCAGTATAAACAAGGCTTATTAAGTACCCTGTTTTCCAGCCACTGAAGCATGAGACAATTTTCTGATCCAGAGATGCTAGCTTATGAGTACCTATTTCACACAAGGACTCTCTGTATCCCCTGACCGGATGAGAATTCAACCCACTTCTACACAGAGAATACAGGACTGAGAAGAATGACAACAATAAGACGTCAATGGGTTTCCACAGGTATAACAGGGCAGATTTTGCCTCCCTTTATCACATTTCAGGTTAGACTGAAATCTGAATGCAAATCTGTCTCAGGGCCCTAGGATTTAATATAATTCTGTGAAATTAAAAGTGAAAACTATAAACCTGTCTGGAGTCTGATGAATTTACTTCTGATTAGTGCATGAATATTATTCCTTAGGTGAGATAGCTCACCTACAGAGTTCAATAAAGCACACATGAAAAAATAACTTTTTGATGTTTTATAACCAATTTGAATCATCCCCATTTCAAACTGTTATTATCACAAAATGAACAACAGAAGTAACATTGTCAACAATAAAGGCCAATAATTTATTTGAATAAAGTCATACATATAGAATGTCACATCATTTAAAATTCTTGATTGTTAGGTGAATTGCACTGATTCATTTTTAAGGGTCAAATCGCATTTTACTTTACTCCTGTGAGTAGTGATTGATTTCAGTGGAACTATTTCTGTGATAATCACTTGTAATTAAACCTTAGCTATATGTCAGCAATCTTTTTACACTGCATGATCTAAATTATAGTAAACACATTTTGTACTTATCATGGGCCAAATTCTGTACTGATACATACCTATGCAATTCTAGGGCAAAATTTCACACCAAACATTTCCCTTGTTAAGCAAAGTATACTCAGAGAGCTAGTGTTTCATCTCTTGGTATTGTGTTTCTTAATCTGGCATATATACAAGTGGCATATATACAAGTGATTCCACTTAAATACATCATTCTTTATGGTTATATGCCACTATCCGTTTTCAAGTAACTTTCTGATAGAAAAAGAACTCTCTTCAAGCCAGTGTAGAAGTGTATGCACAGAGAGATAAAGGTGTGTATATAAAAGCTTAATGTATAACCTCAGGTGTTCCTACTGCTTGCTCTAAAAATCAGATCTACTATATAAATATATCTAAATTTATCACTAAAATGTTTCACGTATAATGGGACAAAAATCACTTCTACTGTGTAACTTCATTAAAATTGATGCAGTTACACCCAAGATCAATCTGGCAAAAGATCTTTATGTTGCTGTCATGCTAAATTTAAGAAGTAGGTTTGATTTCTTCCCCATGCCCGTGCCCTTTTATTTAAATGGCATTGTTGAAAATAATTTCAATATGATCTGATTGCAATGACACAAACAATGAAATTAAGTTTTTCCATTTCAGTCCATACTGATAGTTTCAGTCACATAGTTTGAACAAAACAAAATCAAAAAATGCAACGGCAGCCCCTCAAATCATTTCTTGTGTTAGTTCAACCACAGCAGCATCAGAACCCTGCTCAAATTGTTTCCAATATTACCTTTTAAATTGGGTTTCAATTTTATAGTGTGTCTGAGCACACCTGTGCACACAGAAATAAGATTCTTTTTCCTCTGACACCTAAAGTAATGTCTTGTTAAAAATGCACTCTTTTTCCAAGTGCTCAGCATCAGAAGTTACTTTGGCCTGGCCTACACTGACAATGGAGGTCGATATAACGTGGCTTACATCGACCACTTAAAGTATGTGTCTCCACTGGCATGTCAGTTCCTCTGATCTAAATCACAGCAAAATTCAACTTAATAAAACCTCTTTTTCAAGTGGTACAGCAAAGGTGAATTCTATGGGTCAAATGAGCGTCAGTGTAGGCAGAGTGCAGCGTAAATTGACATCATTGGCTTCCAGAAGTTATCCCCTTATGCTCTGTTGTGACCTCTCTGGACATTTGCACTCTGCCCATGTAAACAGGAAATAGCTCCTTCCCCCAAGCCACGGGATATTTTGAATTCCCATTTTCTGTTTGTTCAGTGTGGAGAGAGATTTGTGGCTGAACTGCTCATGGCAATTGCACACCCCAAACATGCTCCAGCCTGAAGTCAACCTGAGGTCTTGGATCTCATCAGCCTGGGGGTGAAGACTGTTCTGGCTCAGCTCCAAGCAGCAAAAGAAATTTAGATATTGTGGCAAAGCACCCCTTCACTCCTGCTGGGCTAAGGTTGTCTCCCCTGGCAGAGCAGGTCTGTGGTCCATCTGCCCCATGCTGTGATGAGTCTTTTAGTTCTCCCCTCTGCGAATCTGTCCTAGATTGTTCAGGGTGGGTCTTGGTTTGGGCCTGAGGTAGATCCATTCAACCCCCAGGAGGGCATGATGCATCTAAATGCCCAATCCCCAGCAAAATACTTTGCCTTGGTTCCTTTTGTAGGGCTGCAGTCATGGTGGTGCATCCCTGGGAAGGAGGAAGAAGCAGTAGCACTTCTCCCAGGCTGGTTCCTGGGTTGTTGTTTTTTTTTTAACCCCTTTTTCTATTCTTATTCTAAAGAAAAGCAGTATCTTTATTCTGGGGAAGTCTCTTCTCCTACTGCCACAAGCCTTCTAGCCCCTTATATCTCTCCCCCTTTGTCTCTAGCAGACGTGGGCTTTTAGTAGACCTGAGGTAGTCTTAAATTGGGCACAGGTGCCACTAATTGACCTGCAGTAATCTCTCCCTAGATGGCTTTTTGAGCTCTCCGGGCTGGCCCTGGCCTTTCTTTCTTTTTTTTTTCTTTCCCTTTTTGCAGCTGCCTTTTTGGGGGACCCTGCTGTTGCTGCTACTTCAGGGCTCTGCTGGTGTGCCTCCCTCCCAGCCGGGAGGGAGGGGGTGAGTGTGTACCCCTTCCACCCCCCCCCCACCCAGCTGCTATCTCCACCCTCCCCCGCTGCTGCTGCTTCTCCCAAGGCCAGCACCAGCTGCCGAAAGGCCCCATCCCCCCCCTCCCTTGGCTGGCTGACTGACTCTTCCCCCTTCTGCTGCCGTGAGCCCCCCCTTCCCCTGTTGCTGCTGCCCCTTCTTTTCCCCTGCCCCCCTCCTGCTGCTGCCCCCTGCCCAGGCCCCCACATTTGGGGGACCCTGACCCTTCCCTCCTCCTCCCCCACCGCTGTAGCTCCCCCCCCGCTTTGGTCTGTGTGCTCTGGCAGCACCAATGGCCCTCCCCCTCCTGAATTGACCCCCCTGGTTTCGTTAACCCCCCCTTCACACACTGCACCTCCCCTCCCGAGTTCATTTAACTCCACCCCACCCCCAGTGCAGCCGGAGGAGACTCCGAGGTTCCATCTTGGGCTGGTGAGTGCACGGCCCCTGCGCCCCTGCCTGGCTTGACCCAGTCTTTTCCCATCTGCCGGTGCCCTCCTCCCCTGCTTCCAGCCTAGCGGGGAGGAGCGGTCACCCCCTTCCCCCTTTTCCTTCCTCTTCCTACCTCATCCCCTCCCCCCCTTTCCACTCCCCTCCTCCCGTCCTCTCCCTCCCTTTCCTTTACGCCCCCCCCGGTCGATCCGTTCCCACCCCTTCCCAAGATGGCGGGTGTGTCTGGAACCGGGACCTCCCCCGTAGATGCTCCCATCCCCCCCTTTCATCCCAAGGCCCCGTCCCTTCCTGTAACAACTGGCCCAGCCACCCCCGCTGAGCCGCCGGGAGTCACTCCCCAGGTGCCGGCAGAGGACGACTCTGGTGGGGACGTCAGGGACTCTGCTGCTGCCACGGCTCCTGCCCCCCCTAATCCAGGGGGCGCGCCCTTGGTTGGGAGAAAGAACCAGGGGGGTAAAAAGAAGGGAAAAGGCCCCGCCCAGAAGGTTGCGCCTCCCATGGTTAGGGCCCCTCCTCCTCTCCCTCTATCCTCTCCCTCTGTCTCTTCCACCAGCTCTGGGGGCGGCGGCGCCCCCAGAGCGTACGCCCAGGTGGCTGCAGGCCCCCCGCCTGCCGCTGCCAAGACACCTGCCCTGACCACCACCTCCAACACCATCCCAGGAGGCCAGGGCCCCTTCCCCACCCTTACCAGGAAGCATGGGGTCCGGTGCCTCCTGGTGCCTGCCTCGCCCAACGTAGAAACCTAAGTGCGGGTGATGGCGCGGGTGGTGGGGCCCACAGCCATGGTGGCGGCCTCCCGTATGTATGGCAAGGTGGCCTTTTTCCTGGCCTCGGAGGCCGCTACCCAGGAGGCAGTGGAGACGGGCCTGGCGGTGGGGGGCGTCCACGTCCCAGTGGAGCCCCTGGAGGACCTGGGCGTATGGGTGGTCTTGTCCTTTGTTCCGCCCTTCCTCCCCAATGCCGCCCTTCTGCCTCTCCTTGCCTCCCTGGGGAAGCCCCTCTCCACCATCAGCCCACTTCCCCTCGGTTGCAAGGACCCTGCCCTTCACCACGTCCTCTCATTCCGCCGGCAGGTACAGCTGCAGCTGCTGCCGGCAGTGGTGCAGGGCGGGGAGGCACTCGAGGGGTCATTTCTGGTGCCCCATCAAGGGGCCCTGTACCAGGTCCATTATACCACGGGAGAGGCCCAGTGCTACCTCTGCCGGGCGACGGAGCATGTTCGGAGGGACTGCCCCCTGGCCCTGCAAGGAGGGAAGCTCGGGACCCCCGGGACCCAGGAGGGCACCAGCCAGACCATCGGTGGTGCCCCCCCCAGCCGTCCGGTCCCTATGGCCGCCCCCCCTCTGCCAGCAGTTGTCACCTGTGCTCGGGCCCCGGGGGCGCCCCCCTCAGCTCGCCCGGGTGAGCTGACGGGCCCCGCTGACGCCCGGAGCAGTCCAGCAGGGCCTGCGGAGGGGAGGGAGCCAGGGCCAGCACTGTCAGGCACTGGAGGGGGCATGCCCCAGGGGGAGGCCTCTCCTTTCCCTGCTACCCCACCTCCGCTCTCCCACACCCTGACTCCCGTCATCTTGCCCCCTGCCCTCGCTGCCCGACCCTCCACCTCAGAGGGCTGGGTGCTCATACTATTGTTTATTCATGCAAAAACATGTAATTGACATTACATAATTAAACCACAGTACAAACTTAAACTACATTAAAACCAACTTACTAATCTTCTATACACTACATTAAAATAAACTTTTAATAAAAACCATATGCCCAAGGTGACCCAAGGGGTCCACCCACTGCTCAGGACTCCCCTGATGGGGGGTCACACATTTAAACAAAGGGAGCCAAATGGAGATATCGAGCAAAGAGCTCCGGACAGGGCCCACTGCTCCCGAAAGGTGTCTAGGGAGCCGGCGGATTCTGCCCAGAGGAACTCCGCCCGAATACGTGAACATATGGAGGAACAAAAATAAGCCCTACAATCGCAGTGCCCACCCTCAGCCAACCTTCTCT
>ML675607.1:4294404-4323194 GCA_007922155.1 Mesoclemmys tuberculata
TCATATTGGTCCCTTCTGACCTATGAGTCTATGAGTCTATGAGAGGACTGTAGCTTTAAGGCTGTGTAGTGGGTAAGAGTTGTGGAAATTAACCTTGTATATAAACTAACCAGGGTATTTTACCAGCAAAAGTTCCCTGATCCATTTGTGCACTTGAAAAGAGGGAGGAACAAGTCTGCTCTATCACAAGGGGAACTATATAAATGCAGCAGATACTTGAGCATCTCGTTGTTAAACCCTATTTAAGCTACTAACATACGTAGATTACAAAACATACAGTGGTGATGATGTTGCCCTTCCTATGCTCCTCATCCCCCATGTTCTTTACTCTTCTCTCTTAGAGAGAAGGGAGCATTTGTCTGATAAAACCTGACCAGTACTTGGTTTTCTAGCTTATCCAACTGCTTTGTGATCATTTATCCCTAATTATATTCACCATATCAGAGGAAATAAACCTTGAATTATGTAGACTTTGGAACTATTTTATTGGATTTTTAACTTCTTTAGCTTGCCCTAATGCCTAGACCATCCAACCAAAAATGGGATTCCCTTGTGCAAGTTGTGTTTAAACATGTATTCAGAGATTGTTCCTCTCCTAAAGAGCTTGCCGTTAAATAAACAAGATCTAAAAAAGTGGGAGGAAGGAAGTATTATCCTCCATTTACGGTGGGGGGGGGAAGGAATAGAAGCTAAAAGATTAAGGCCCAGATCCTTAAAGGTATTTAAGTGCCTAATTCCTATTAAAATCTTTGAGAATCTGGGCCTAAATGACTTGCCCAAGGACACATAGGAAGTCTGTAGTAAAGTAGGAAAGCACTGAACTAGGGTTGGATTCAACTGCATGACCATCTTTTTGATGCTATGGATCATTTCCTGTGTGTTTCTTGTGTGTTGATGGGATGGAACAAAAGCTGATGTAAACCACTATTTCTCCATAATGCAAACCACCTGAGGAGCTGCCCCATCAGACTTGATCGTGAATGTAGCAGGTGAAGAATATTTCAAATATAAGCACAAGGCAACATGTAATAACCAGAAAAAACAGGGATGCAGGAAACCTGATGCTTCATCAGAGCTCTGCTACATGCCCATCATGTTACTACTTCTCAGTTGCAGCAATAATGCCAAAGTGGGGAGCATATAATTAAGTGCCTCATTTAATGATACTTAAGCAAATACATTTAGTGCCAGGTGAATTATACATTATGTCCATTTTATACAGCTGAAGTGTATATTTTAAGTGAATATGAGTGGAAATCAAACTCTGAATTAAAAATATAAGTTCACCCTGGTCACCCAATTCTAAAAGTTACATTAATCTGGTGTAATGTATTAGTAGGCTGCTTACTGACAATTTGTAATCAGGGAAAGAAGCTGAATTTGTGGGTTTGTGAAGAATAATTTGTTCACATCTAACACACACCTAGAACATTGCTCAATCAAGAAACAAAATCTTAAATATTTCTCCTTTCATGTGCACAGTTTGTTTTATTGTGCTTTGCTTCTTCTATTCCTTTGTGGTTGTGTCTTGGGGGAGGGAAAAGGCTAATTTAGAAACCTTCATCTTCATTTGAAGAGTGGGGAGTGCCTTCTGAATAAAAATCCTTGGAGAAGAAACACTAACTTTTTCTCCCTGCCCTACTCCAATGTCTAGCTTCTTCCTGTAGTTCATATTTTATCATGTGAAGTGCAGCCTATCATACCTCCTGTTTGTGCATTTCAATAACTTCTTTTGCTGGGATGATATAAAAGATGGAACAAAGCAAAGAAATGACACAGGCATAGTTGGGTCTCAAATAACCATGTTTGCTTAACATACACAAATATGCAAGACCAACCTACAACCAGACTGTTGTGCTAACTGGCTTCCGGTGCTTTTTAAAACATAATACACATTGAGCATCAGTACAGAGATCACAAACTATCTAAAAGGATACTGCCCTATTCCTCTCCACTTCATTAATGTTAACACATAATGAAATGTTCTTGATTTTTGCTAATTCAATATATTGGTGAATTCCAGTCTACCATGCCTAGGCTAACAAACCTAAGAATTGCTATACTGGATCAGACCAATTATCCATCCAATCCAAAACCTGTTTCCAACACTGCCAGAACCAGATGCTTCAGAGGATAGTGTAAAAACTTTGCAATAGGCAGATGTGAAACCATTTGTTCCCCACATTAGCTTAAGAGGTTAGAATGAAACCTATCTCTAACTGTTAGCCTTGAAGCACAAGGTTTTATATTCCTTCCCTTCCAAAAATTTCATTGTCATTAATTATAATAACCCTGGATATTCTTTATAACCATATAATTTTCCAGTTCTTTTAGAATCTGAAGTTCTTGGCCTCAGTGTCTTCCTGTGGCAATAAGTTCCATGGGTCAGTTGCATGTTATCAGAAAACATATTTCCTTTTTTTATCAGTGTGACTTTCCCATTGTTTAATTTCACAGAATTTCTCCTTGTTCTTGTATAATGAGACAAGTAGAAGAGATGCTCCTGATTTTCTTCTCTGTGCCATTTATTATTTTGTATACTTCTGTTATGCCCCTTTCTAAACATCTCCTTTCTAAGATAAGCAATATAAGACTTTTTTAAACCTATTGGCCTCCAAGGGTCATAATGAGCCAAATTTATTTTTGGTGTAACTCCATTCTGGTCATTGTAATAGAAATAGTCATGTAATAGGTCAAACAAAAAAATAGTTTAGTGTACATGGTACTATTGTAATGTAATATAGTAAAATATATGACTATAATAATGAGTAATCTGTTCTGCAAATCAAGATTTCCATTTGTACAATCATTAGGTTTTAAAGGAATGTTAAGACAAGTTTCACAGTAGTGCAGAGTGAGAGTTCATACCTGGATCTTCTCTGTGATCTATAATATTTCTGGCTTTTCCTACAATACACTGAGGTAATGTGTGATTAAACCTTAAGAAACCTTAGGGAAATGCCTTCTCTTAGAAAACTGAGTCAGTGAGCCAGCTGAGGCTCATTTCCAAAGGAGCGTGTGGACATTATTTGGCTGAAACTTCTGGAAAGAACATGTTTACAGTAGTCAGGATGAAGGAAATGGCCCAGTTCCATGTAAAATTTAGAAGCAGAAGTCTTTTTTATTTTCTGCTTGTGGAATATTCCACTAAAATCTAATAACCCTAAGCCAGTTCCTGCCCCTGAAATCAGGATGCACAGCAGACTCTCTCTAAACTCTCACCTCTTCTACCCACAAAGAAAGATCAGCTGCTTTCAGGGCAGTGTCCCCCTTCCTGAGATGATGTACAGAGTTCTCTGCTGGGCTAGGATCTTTGCAGAAGGTGAAAGTGGGGACAGGGACTATATGAGCCAGGAGAGCACAGCACCAAAGCCAGCATTAGGAAAAAATAGAGATGGTTATGTGACTATTTTCTCTCCTACTGATATTGAGACTCCTCCAGTTATATAAGTACAACCTGAAACTGTGTGGAACTCTTTTCTGCAAGACCCAGGACGTCCATGGCCAGCTGAGGTCTTATTAATTATTTTTTATAATTTTTATATTGGGCTGGTGCCTAAATGCCAACCAAAAAGGGGACCTTTACAATCACAGAGTAGTAGACAGTTCCTGCCCTAAACTACTTACAATCTACATATACAAGACACACAAGGTGGGAGAAGGGGTAGATCACATAAGCGTAGTGAACAATGTGATGGCATTTTAATGATTTGTGTGAGGGTGATGGTTTAAAGAGCAGTGCAGAAGAGGAGAACCTGAGGTGAAGAGACTGATGCAGGGCAAGAAATATTGAAGCCACTCAGCACAGGGCAGAGAAAGTCCAGTCAAAACTCTGAAGGCGACTGAATGTCTGAAGGTCCATGCTTTGGATACCTCTGTAGTTGTTTCTATTAACTGGAGTCTTTTGAGTAGTTTTTTCTGCAGTTGTTCCCCTTTGTCACATGGTGTGGGGGAAGGGAGGTGCAGTGCCATGGAGCAGAGGGTGAATGCCAAGTTTTTAGAGATGGCTTAGAGGCATCTAACTTGCATGTGGAAAGTTCTGGCTTGCTGGTATCTAAGGGGCTTGGGAACTGGATTGGCATCTCATGCCATGGTGGGGTGAATGCCAGCCTCATTGATGGGGGGAGGGGCTCTGCAAGGAATTTGCCTCCTCCTTAGCCTGTTCCTGTCTGAAATGGTACAGGAGGATTTGAACTGCCTCCTTATTATGAAGATTCCTGGATCTTTTTACACAGAAAACACAAATTTTAACTTTTTCAATATATGGGTTATTACTATGCAGTCATCCCTGTTTTGTTCAATCTCTAGCATTCTTTATTTTATCTTGTATCATTGTGCTGTTAATTAAGTTTTCATTTATTTTCTGTTGATCATAGGGTGACTGAATAGCAAGTGTGAAAAATCAGGACAGCAGATGGGGGGGTGGTAATAGGCACCTATATAAGATAAAGCCCTAAATATCGGGACTGTCACTGTAAAATCAGGATATCTGGTCACCCTAGTTGAAGATGCCACTGGTTAAAAGATGCTCAAGTTAAAATACATTATGAAAGCTGAATACAGAAAATATTATTCATCAAATATTATTTCAAAGATCAGGTGGAGAAACAAGTGATTTGTCAAATAATCTGATCAATATTGATTCTTCTGCTCAGATTATCAATATCTATTTGAAATGTTCTTTTGTGTCATGCTATCTTCATAGCATCTATTTTAAGGTGACTTCAAAGGGACTTTTATACTACTTGTATGACAATCGGCCTATGTCTGATCTTTCAGTTCTTCCATTATTATCTAGCCTTTGAAATCAATGGCATCTTTTTGTAGAAGAGCTGTGGATCAGGAAAGTGATTGGGTACCAGGGTTCTGGCCCTTTAAATAAGGTTATTGGCCAAGCATTATCTTGGACCCAGCTCAGTACTGAACAAGGAAATTCTGGGAGTTGTAGTTTGCAAAGGGCCTAGGGAATTGTAGACTGCAGCAAGACATGCTGAGAAGAAGTGCCAGAAAATATAACTGCTCTCAGTCATAATGGGCAGAGGTCCAGGGAAGCCACATCTGTTGTTGATCTTTTCACAGAAAAAAGAGTGAGCAGGAAAAAGGCAAGCCATGGAGTGGCTATTCCAGTTGAATCACCTAATAAGAGAACTGTGAAAGGCAGGGAAGAAGGTATGAAGAGGAAGAACCCTTAGGAAGGGGGAAGGGGTTCAGTGAGGCAAAAAAGACCTTGTGTACCCTGCATGATGATGAAAACAGAAGGACTGTTTTCTCTACTAGAATAAGAGAAGGGGTGTGTGTGCTTACTCTAGTTTCCAGCTCCAGGCTAGAATTTCCGGAGACACTGGGAAGAGGGATGTAGTAAGAGTGAAGGACCTGGATTTTGTTTCATTTGGACTCCTGGTTGTCCCAGAAGGAGTGGGGTGTTTTTTTTTTAAATTTGGCCAAAAGACAAATTGCTCAACTGCTCAAGGGGGGCGGGGGAAGGGAAACTAAGACACAAGTAGATCCCATTGCTGGAAAGATAAGAAATCCATGACATAACTGTCTTGAACCACTTTAAGGGGTCATAATAGGCATTTTCAGATACACTACCTGATTTTTAAAAGTCCAACTCTGCTGATTTAAGAGAACTAAATTGTAGCCTTAAACATAAATAATGCTAAGTAAGTTTGAAATTGTATTTCAAAAATCCACAGATATAGAGAGAAGCGTCATCCTGCATCCACACTACAGAAGGCTTAAACAAACCTCCCCCAGATTTTCACAGGCTTCTGAAATACAGAAGCTGGAAAGCATTTTTATTCTTTCTGATCTTAAAAATGCTGTTTGGGACAGTCAGCTTTGCTGAACAGAATTTTAAAGATACTTTAAAGATCAATTGAGTTAATAGAATAACATTTTAAACACCCATCACAAGAAAATGTTTTTAAAAAATGGTCACTGACTAACGATGAAATTGTAGCAATGAGTAATGTCAACAAAAATTATTTTGACATATAAACAGTTATGCAATACAAGTCTCTAATTTGATTGAAAGGTTCTGATGACTTTTGTATTCCACTGTCTTGATGAGATGTGAAGCTGAGGACTTAACCACTTGTGATCATTAGTGATTCCATGACTTTTTGACAGAAGAGGGCATTAGTTCACAATATCCTGGCCAAATTCCATTTAATTGTTTCTACCTTGCTAAATACCCACTTGCATTTTCTAGTTTGATGTAGGAATTGCTGAGTGAGGTTCTGTGGCTTGTGTTTTACAGGTCACCCTAGATGGTCATAATAGTCTCTACTGTGAAGAGGCAGTATTTTTCACTTTTAGCTTTCCCATAACATTGCTGTAGCTGTTTAAAAAAGCTGCTACATTTCATCCCAGATATGACTCCAGTTTGGTGTCGTGCTATCTGCCTAGATTCCTAGACCTAGAATATATCTTGTGGAGGGCTTTGACTGTCGGGACTGGAATCTTGAATTGGAATCTATATAAAAGGGGAGGCAGCAGAACACTAGAGTGTTCATAACTCATTGTGTTGCTAAGCCTAAGGACTACTATTTTGTACCAGTGGAAGTCTTTTCGAGGTGTGGTGTTCCTATACTGAGCTGAAATAATCCAGCCTCGAAGCCACAAATTCATGGACCACTGTGGCCAGACCTGTGTCCAACAGGATGAGACACAATCTTTCGGCAAGTTGCAGGGAGGAGTGATTGTCTTTGGGTTACTTGATTCCACAATTACTTGAGCATCCAGGAGCACAGAGGAATTCCAAAAGACCCCATGGCTGAAAACTGACTTAAGTCTGGCTAGCCCTTGAAAAATCTGGGAGATGATACAGTTGTTCAATGCAAAAGAAATGAAGACTGGGGTGTTAATAGACTTATTCTGGCACTTCAGTGCATATTGTTCAACAACTTCCTATCTTCCCAGAGCATCTCTGCAGACAGAGAGAGAATTACATTAACATTCATTCCTGTCCATGGCTTGTTCTTCCTTTAAGCATAGAATAGTCATGTCTCTGCATACAGTGCCTTGCTATCTAGCTGATGGCTGGCCTTTAAGTTGGATTGACCTTGGTTACATTTGCATTATTTTCTCTAACATCCTATCATCTGTTTGCCTTCTGCAGTGACCTCACCATGTTAATTTCTCCAACTGTAGACAATCCCATACCTTTACTTCATATCCTACTCATCTGCTAAATTCATTTGTCTGAAAGACAGCAGTTGTAAAGTGGAATATTTTAAAAGAATGATCATATTCAACCTTCTGATGTCTCCTTTAGCACAGCTGCTTCCAGACCATAGAGTAATATTGTTAGTTCTTTAGGTTAATTTTTTTCACTTTGGTACCGAAATGAAAATGTTTCTGTCAATTCATAATTTGATCAAATTCTGTGCAGCACTTGTGGTTAAGACAAATCTCTTGACAGAACTATAAGTATTTAAGATTCTGCTTTTCTAAAACTTCCCTACTCCTGCATTTCATCTACATTTCATATCCTCAGCTTTCTATAGATTTTGGATAGTATGGAGAAGACTGCACCTTGTGGGACTCAATAGGGCTTTGGATGTTGATGAACAGTTCTCTACAATAACCCATTAAATTCAGTCTTGGGGAAGGACCTGAACCACTTCAGGATGGTTTTTATTCAACTCTGCGACCACTGGGTGGCAGGACATTATGTCAGTGTTAACTTGGCAGCGATTTATCTCTTTAGAAAGGGTCACATTCTATTATAAATCAGAATCAATGGGGAATTTCCAATACGATGGTTTAAAATGGTGCATGTGTAACAGTTCAAAATCAGTCTGTTCTTTGAAGGCATGGGGTTCTTTATTACTTCTGATTGTACAAACACCAGTAACGAAGTGCAGAGAGAGATTCAATGGAGATTCAATGGTAGGAAAGAGGTCTCAAACTCAAATTTATGCCTTTGTATCACATCAACTCTAGCTAGCAAGGGTAGGAAGTGTCTCTAAATTACAGTTCCTGGGGAACACAGTGGTTTTGTGGGGAGAAATGATTCCAAAATGTTCAACCACTGTGAAAACTTCAGTTATTAATGAGAGATAATAGAACTACCCTTTTATGTATGCCTTACAGATAGAGCCTATCCTGCAAGCCCTTTTATTCCAAATTCATCAAAGCAGTTAGAGTTGCTTTAACTGGGGCCTAGTGCAGAACTTCTCTTCCCTTCAATGGCAGTTCTGTACATGTATTACTTGCAGAAGGTGGATCCATTTCTTTTTTTATAACCATCTCAAAGGGGCATTGGGATCCTTCACCAGTGCTATAAATACAAAATCATTATACACTGATGGAACATTTGGTACCTATAAGTGAAAAGATTCTGATTTTATTGGTCAGCCTTTCTCTGAAGGAAGATGAACAGGGTATGAATTCTATCAATATATCAATCATATAGTAGAATATGGTTGAGAATCTAGTAGGGGCACAATATTATTGCAGGCTGTTTCCGGACTACTTGATCTAGGTCTCTTTTATGTGAAATTTGTAGCACCACTAGTATTTCAAATATATGAATCAATTATAAGAACAACTAAAATATCTGAGTAACGCTACACGCTGGAAAGGTAGTTAAATATTGATTATTTTGAATTAAATAGACATTATTGCTGCTTTTCTAAATGAAAAATGCTTAAAGTTAGTGTAACAGCTCAGATAATCAAGTGATAAATAACAAATGACAAATTAAGCCTATCCTGAAATTGGTGTGACTCCTTCAAAATAAGGGGTGGGGAGGGAACCTGCAGTTTGAAGAAAAGCAAGAAAGTCGGTTTTGTTTAGCTTTTGACAAAGCTTTAAAAACTGGCATAATTAATTAATGAAACTTCATTTTCCAGATCAAATCTGAACTATACAAATCCTCACTAGTTTCCCTGGGCCCTGTGAATCCTACAAAAACATAAATATGTAATTAACGGACTGATTGTTTCTATTTCCTTTAGTTGTCTCAACTGGCTTAGATGATCCTTGTAGGACAACCCAATTTCTTTTTAAGATAGGGTTTACATGGCATATGATAGCTCAACTCTAATTCTCTTTCCAGAAAATGTTAATTAAAAATGTTTTTAAAATCCAATTTTGCTGACGTCATTAAACAAGTCAGTAGACAAGAACCTGTTAGATTACAGAACTATTTTGTGAGTGCAATCTCCCAATCTAGACTTTGGGGTCAGGTATTCAAGTCAAATTTTACCAGCAGAAAAAATATCAATGCTCTTGAGTGCTCAGAATTATTGTGACACTTAATGGGAAAAATAGCTCCCTGTCTTGTGCTAGGTGTGCCATTTATTGAGGATGAGATTCTGAGATCCTTACTTGTATTGGACTACATTATAATATTCTTAGTCTCTCCTGAGCAAGGGACAGCACTTACATGCAGTGCCCCAGTAGCAGACCAAAGAATATATGGTTGCTTAGTCACCAAGCCTCCTGCTACTTGCTCCCCACTTGCTTAGAAGAAGTAAATTATTATTTTGTGCAGCAGCTTACTCTTTCTGCCAAGTTTCTAGTAAGCAAGTTGGGGTGGAGCTGGTGGTAATAACTTGCTGGATCCCCTCACTTGCTTGCAGTGGAATGTAGCAGATGAGTATTAGTCCCTGCTCTACTCTCCATGGTTGGAATCTTGGCCTAAGAAGGGCCATACAGGTTAATCAGGGAGTAGAGGCTGAGTAAGGTCTGTGACACTCTAGCTCATTGAATATAGCCAGTACAGCCAGGTACTTTTCAATTTGAGTAAAGGTATCAGAATGTGGCCCTTATTCATTATAGATAAAATATAGGCATTTATTGCCTATCCATAGGGACCATGTACACAATGTAACACTTACACATTTGCTGCCTTATCAATCTGCTTCGTTCCACAGACAAACTCCTGGGAAGAGATCAGCTTTGCACTGCTGCACGAACAAAGCCAACAAATTCAGCTCTTTTAGACCAGCAAATCCCAGATTCAAGGGACTTCCGCCAACAATTCCCCCAGCTCCCAAATAGCAGAACCACACTGCATCCATATAGCAAGATTCCAGCTTAATCCTGAAGGAAGTATTATGGCTCCAGTAAGTCCTACAGACTGTGCCACCCATGTTGTTTGTTTGGGGAATATGGGGAAGAGAGACCAGTCAGCTAAGAATACAAAGTGATGCATGAGAAGTATTCGGTAGTAGATAGGGCACAGAACTGGGAGGCAAGATGCCCATGAGCTACATCTGGTTTTACCACAGATCTGCTGTATCACCTTAGCCTAGCTGCTTCTGTTACCCTCTCCATCTTGTCTGTTTTAAAAGTTGAGAGGAAGGATGGTCTAGGGTTAGGCTGCTAGACTGGAACTTGGGAGCGGAGCTGTTAGTTTAAGCAAAAAACTTCCTATCTTAATTTTGTTGTTGCTGATTTTTCAAAATGAAACCCTTCAAAGGAAAGGGTTCGTTTCAACAAAACGATTGAGAGTATGTCTGTCCACAATGGTTAGAACACTTGCCTGGGGTGTTGGAGATCCAAGGTCAAGTACCAGCTCTGCTAATGCAGACAAGGGGCTTGAATCTGGGTCTAACCTTATCTTGGATGAATGACCTGGGGTGAGGCTGTTGTAGAATGGGAAAGTATTTTTAATCTTAAACTTACATGGAATGAGAGAACCATTTCCTGCTCATCCCTTCCTGGAAGACGTCCATTCAATTACTTGTTCTGCCACACACTACCTGTGTAACCTTGGACAAGTCACTGAATCTCTCTGTGCCTCAAATCCCATGTGTATTTAAAAAAAAAAGAGGATAATAATATTGTCTTATCTCATAGGGGTGACATGAGAAGAAATGCACTGATGATTGTGAAGTGCTTGGATAATATGGTAAAAGGAGACCATTTAAGTAGCTAAGATACATTATTATGAGCCTGTAGTGTGGCTAGTACAAAGGGTCTCGTATCTCAGTTGGGGTCCCTAAGCAGTACTGTAATAAAAACAAGTTACATAAGCTATCATTCCCTTAGCAGCTGCTCAAACTTTCTCTACCACACACAGAGGCATTTCTATTTGACCTTACATTGCAGGGCAACCTGCTTCCTGAATATTTTGGCCTGCTGCACAGACAGCATCTGTAGTCTTCAGCGCTTTGCATGGCCTGGAAGACCACGGATGTTTTCAGTTGGATAGAGCCCAGCAACTTCAGTTTCCAGTTTAAGTCTTTTTGCCAAAACATCTACTTTGTTTGTGCACCAGAATCCTCAGCAAGGTTGGCACAGCATTGGGCATGTGTTACTGAACTAATGCTGCAGAGGGGAGATAAAACATGCTTTGTGTGCCTTTGAAAAAGCTAGATATTAAGGATCTGACTGTGCATCTTGTTTGAATTAAGAATAACTTCACTGAAGTAAACTGAGTTACATGGCATAAAACTGGTGTTAAATGAGACCCAAATTGGGCCCTCTACATTATTCTGGCCTTTCCCAATCATATACCACCATTAGGGTAGGTTTTACTTTAGGGCTACAACCATGACTTCTCTATTAGAATTAAGAGTGTTATACTGTCAAATTAAAATTCACATTTCTTTTATTTAAAAAGAAATCTGCCAGTGTTACAAATGCCACCTGAGATTACAATTACTTAGTGATTTTTAGAAAAATATTTTTTTCCAGTTGGCTCACTTTGTGAATCTGAGAGCAGTCTATGTATAATCCATTGTTATTTATCCATATGGTCACTTTCTCTCTCTTTGTGCATATCATTCACTCACAGCAAGTGAAGGGAACATCTTAAAAAAATTAAAAAGTACATCTTGTCCGGGAACTCAAGATACACCTACTGTACCTCTAAATTAAATTTTAAAGTGCCTAGATTTTCAAATTGACAAAAGGGATTTTAAATGACAAAAGAGAGGCAATACAGAACCAGTGACCATCCAACTCCTTTAAGTCAATGGAAAGACTGATGCTAGCTTAATGGGAATTTGATTAGCCATTAGCACAGCTGTCTCCTTAATGTAGGCATAGCGTCAACAAGAGTCATATCACTGGATGATCTTACTTATGTGCTGAAAACATCTTGGCTCTCCAGAGTGAGTTAAAGATCCTTTAAAGGGAAAAGAGGTGGTGGAAGCATGTTCCCTGTGAGGGAGATCAGGATGACTTAATTTGGTTCCCTCCCTAACTCCCAGTGGTCTGATAGGCTGGGTCTACACTGATGGGGCAAATTCGCTGCCATCAGATTGATTGCTCTGGATCAAGTGAGTAGTCTGGGTAGAGCTGCTCAGTCGATCCAGCAAGCAATGCAGGAAAACCACCCCTGTAAGTGGCGCACCCCGGAAATGTTCCATTTAGCGCAGTACAGTGTGGACAGCGGGCGAAACAGATGCAGCTAAGTTGATGAGAGAGATGCAAGTGTAAGATGTAAGAGTTCCATACAGCTGGGGGCCCATTCTTCTTTACTCTTTCATAGGTGCACAAGGTGCCTCCCCTATACCTGAACAGTGCAAGACCTTATAGCCACAGTCCTACCACTTCTGGAACATAGGGATTGCTCCCTATGTGCACCCCCCAGGGTAGACATTCTCCCCCAATGGCAGGGAAACCTCTTCCAGCCTGTACAGTGTGGTAGGCTGGAGTAGCCGGCTCCACAATCTTGAATGGTTTGTGGGTTTTTTCCCATGCTTAGGGCAGTGCCTAAATGACAGTGTCACTAGGCTAATGCATTCTCCTGAATAAAATTCAAGCTTCCCTGCATGGGATGTGATGAAAAAGATTCTCTTCTCTTCCACTGAAAACATGTAAGACCTAATTAGATAACTTTGAGTGCTGAAGTATGGTTGTCACAGGTGCTTCTGTCCCTCTAATCATTGGCCTAACCCAGCACAATCCTGCTGCCTAAGGAACATTCTACAATAAGGGTTAAGTTTGCCTGTTCAAGTGCCTGGTGGTGGTCTGAGATTGGAGAATGTACAACTCCATCAGCTATGGACCATCACAAACTTCACCACCTTTTGCTCCAAGTGTAAGGTGAATTTTTGACCTTGCCACTTCTCTAGCAACATTTTTCATGAAACAGAACAAGGAAAAGATCCACCCACATCCATACACACCCCTAAAGTCCTACCACACTAAGGCCCTCCATTTCACATTGCTCTCATACGGGAGAGAGGACGACAGAACAAACATGCGATAAGCAACGTGATTACTTTCTAATGCGCTGCTGGAAGGTGCTCTGCTACCACAGTGATGAGCACAATATAAGAAACCCTATAGAATAGAATGCTGTGACTATTGCAAAAAGCTGCCTGGAACTTAGACCATAGAGAAACTCAGGGCAGTAGGATATGCCTGGGGTCATTCTTCAGGGGAAATCAACCCTGGTGTAGGGTTCACCACAAAATCAGCTGGAGCAATACTCTGCCTTGAGGTCAAAAGCCAGTGAAGAATCCTAGAAGGATCTAGGGAAGAGGTGAAGCATGAAAAAGTACAGGCCTGGGACAGCACAGTACTAGTGTAAGATGGACTGATACTAACACTGGACCACCTTGTTTAGGTGCCTCAAGTTGGGCGTTATGGTCAAGGTGAGAAGTAGCTCACTTTAATTCTCCAGTATTTAGGGGCAAAACCAAGGCATACCTTGAAGAAAAAGCTATGAGCCTCCAGAGGGCTAGAAGATTATTGCTTTTGGTTTGGAGACATTTTGGCCTGTCCTAGAAGGTGAAGATTCTTATTGACTTGGCCAGAAGGCCATTTCATACTACCAGTTTACTACCATCTGTGAGGGAAACTAGGACATAGATTCTGTTTCAGTGTTGGAATGGGTAAACTGTGAGGAGGAAGGGTCCCAGAGGCTAGACTCCAGCCTGAATCTGACCATCTACACAGCAATTTTACAGCCCCACAGCCCAAGCTCCAGAAGCCTGAGTCAGCTGACACAGGCCAGCTGTGGGTGTTCTATTGCAGAATATCCATCAGGGATGTAAAATAGCAAATGGCTAACCAGTAAGTGTTAGTCTTAACGTTTACAGATTGTGTTAACTGTTTAATCATTCGCTGCATGGGGGGAGGGGCTCTGCATGTGGGGGACAGTGAGCGGGGACAGGGTGTTGCAGGGAGGGATGATGGGGGTGGGCTGGGACTCATAGCGGTGGCAATGCCAGCTGACCAGGTAGCAGAGTGAGCCGGGAGGCAGCAGTTGAAGTGTGCCTGAGTGAAGGGTCTGGGGAGGGTCAGGCGGGCATGGGGAGTGGCCCTTGTCCTGGGGCAGGGCCAGGGCTAGGAGTGTGGTGTGTGTGTGTGTGTTGGGGGGGGCAGAGGGGATAGATGCATTCAGGGGGTGGGCAGGGTGCAGAAGTGCTTTATTGCCCCCTTGGGGGAGGGCCTGCACGCCCAGGGCGAAGACTGGGAAGCCAGGGCAGAGGCATCTCTTTGCTCCAGCTGGTATGGCTGAGGCCCCATCTCCCCCTGCCCCTGGTGCTGGCCTAGCCAGACAAAACCCACCCCAGTAGCTGAAGCATGGCCCGGGCAAGGAAGAGACTGCCCCCCATCCCAGTGTGGGTCTTTCTGTACTGACCGAACAGCTCCTCCACTACCCAACACAGCCGGCTCCCCCTCAAGGGAGAGCTCCCTGGTGGAGAAGCACCAGCAGCAGCCATGCACCCTGGGAATCCTCACGCCCTCCCCCACTCACCCAGGTGGTGCAGCCACCGCAGAGTGTGCACAGCAGAAGGGATCCCAGTGTCCTCCCCCTATGATGCTCCCTGGGCCAGTGCCACTCGTCGGGAAAGCACACAGCATGATGGAGCAAGGGATGTGAAGTATATCATTTAAACATTTGTAACGACATGATTTTTGTCATTTAACCTTTTTTAGTAAAACGATATTTTACATCCCTTGTAGACATACCCTTAATGGCACACCACATCCCTAAGGGCTGGGCTTTGCTGTTTTAAGCACATAGCCCTGGGCTTTTGCACATGTTAGCCGCAGGCTGCTAAAGGGAGCTCATGCTGCATCTTCCACCAGTAAGGATCAGGAGCACCACACAGCATGCTTTGAGGCAGTTGTAAAGGCATTCTTCTTGCATGTGCACTGCACAAGCAGGATACCTGGGAGAACACCTACTTGCCCACGGGAGTTCCGTGATGCCTCTTAGTGGTCTCAATAGCAAGGCCACTATTTTTGCGCAGCCGGGTTGGCATATAGGTTGTCGATGAGTGTCCTTTTGTGAACAGTTATAACAAGCAAAACTTCAGGAAGATTGACTTCTCTTAGGGGAAGTTAAGGTGTAATTATAATACATCAGATTATAACATAATTGTAAAGGCAGCCTAATAATGACGTTGCTCAGAATGACACTCTAGAAGGGTATGATTGTATTCACTCAGCCATCACAACTCTTTAATCACAGTTTGATCTGAGTATCATTTTATTTTTCCATTAAGTACGGTATTATAATCACCTCAAAGATATAGCAGACAAAGGTGATCTGAGGTTGTTTTAGAAAAAGCACTAGGTACACAGTGAATTAGGCTTCAGACTCGACTAGTACTGAACTATTTTCCAGAAAAAAAGAGACCCTGTAACAGAAAGTACTGGTTATTATGTTAGGTGTCTATTAAAGGCTTTAAAGGAATGGAGAAGTCATATACATTTTTTTAATTAAAAGTAGTCTTGTAGTAATAGTTTTGCTGGGTGCGTTCTCTGCACTTTTAGTTCAGCTGAAATTTACAGTACTTAAACTCCATTACCCAGTACTTTATCTTCTTGACTATTTGATGAAGTTGAAGTGTCTCTGTAGCCTCATGTAACATGAATATCAACATGGAATGCATGCAGTTCTATCAAGATAATTCCCTGTGAAACTTTTAATAAAAATTATTATAAGGCACGTTAAGTTTCTGTTACATGATATCTTAAAATTATGGTTTTAAAAATGTGAAGTCTTTTGATCTAAGATTTATTTGAATTGTCAAATTATATAGCATGTAAAATGTTCCAAATGCACTTGCTTTCCACCTATGCAATTCTCTCCCTCTCCCCTACTTTCAGGGTAAATTTGATTTTTTTTTTTGTTTTGCTTTGTTTTGAGCTCTCACTTAACATGCTTAAATTCCTGTTACCTCTGGGGCAGGGAAGGAAAAAATCCCCTCAAAAGGAGTTTGTTGCAGAATGTTTATAGAAATTATTTCTTAATAATTGTGCCAGAATTTATTCACTGACTCCTTCAAACTAATTAGGATGCCAAAACTGAAATGGTAGCTATGTCCTTTCTCAGTTACAACCCAGATATTTTTTCCTACATAAATAGAATCTGCAGTTAGACTATACCTACATCAAGTGCAGTTGGCTATTGAGGAGCAATCAGGTTGCTAAATCTTGATGGCTTCTGATAGCTTTTGGCCCTTTGATCAGGTACCTATCAGCTCAGACAGGCACCTTTTTGCCTTTTGTTTGTCAGAAAACGGGAGCACTGTTAGCTGCCTTTTGGTCCTAATCCACACTACTCTCTGCTTGATGGGAGATGAAAGGTGCACCAATTGCTACTGGTAACAGCTGACTACTGTATGCATTCATTATTGTAGTTATGATTACAAATTAGATGGTATTCTACATTACCTGCAGTGCAGCAGAATATTTAAATGTACCAAAATTTCTATTAGCATTATTTCTTAGTCTTCTTGCAGGCAGAGTAGAAATGCGCTCTAGCAGGAATTCAGCGTAATGGTACAATGAAATGACAGATTCTAAGAGCTCTCTTTCATAATGGCATCAGCTGAGAGTGAGTCTCAGTACATAAAATGAGGAATCATTGTGCTTATGTAAGACTGAGACCCTCATCTTGCACAAAAATCTTCTCATGGCCATTAGATTCCCATATACAAAACAGCATGTGTATACTCCATTAGAACAGAAAGAATATCACTAACCATGAATTATAAGATTGATTCTATCAAGGTATTGTGGTGACTCAGGAAATCATGAGTGTCTTAGTTTTATATCCTTTTAACAATGGAGATGCAGTTACAAGGTTTGGGGATATAGTAAATCCAAATCCAATATGGTAAGAATTGGGTAGAAAGGACTATCCAAGTCATCCTCACAGGAGACAGTCTATTGGTTCCGGAGGGCTAGTGGCTGAAGGAAATCCAGCAGCCCAAGGACACAATGGCATTGCACTAGGTGTTGCACATGGTGTCAAATTTGCTCCTGGCCCCTCCAAAGCAGGGAGTGAGGAGATGAAGTGAATGAAGCATGAGTGATGGGGCAGGAGAGATGGGGAGGAAAGAAATTGGCTTACGACTTTATTGGTGCACCAATGTAGATCTGTATGCAGTGTGATCAAGTGCATGCTGTACCCTCTGCTGATTGCGGGGCAGGATGAGTTCTGACCTTGGAATGTATCCAGCTTATGTATAAATGATTCCTGGTGTCATAATTCATTGTTAGAATTCTGGAAAACACATGGTGATAAGTTACTTGTGTACTCTAGATGGGGCTCCACCTTGAGCCCAGCCACACTTCTGCTATGGCCCTAGTTGTTAGCCAGTTTCAAACTGGGTGCACTGTTGTGCTGTCTAGAGTGGCTCACAGGCGTGAGTGCCAGCCTCAGAGCAGACTGCCAAGAAGCAGGGCCCAAACACACAATGGGCTGTGTGTTCTATTGTTAAATTTCACCTACCAAGTTTGAACTCCTCAAGCACTATAACAGCCTCAACAGGGAGTCACTGACAATCCCCCTGGGCACTCCAGTCTATCTTGCCACCCAGGTAAGCTTGCCTTTGTGATGTGATTTTTTGGTGTAAGGGACCATCTATATTTTGGTTCCTCCCAGTACCAAAGGACCAGTGACTTACCCCAGGTCAAATGTACTTAGATATCTCACCTACGACAACACGTGTAGCCAATCCTATAATAAACTAACTGAAGATTTATTAAGTAGGGAAAAGAAATGAGTTATATACAAGGTTGAATCAAGTAAACATAGACACACAAATGAGATATGGTCTTAGGTTCCAAAAGATATTAGCTGTTAGACTATGCGAGCTTTATATGTCTTTTATGGATAACACAAGCTAAACAGCTGGGGACCCTTGCTTACGCTTAGAAATCTTCACCACTCAGCATTCAAACTGTATAGGAATAACAATTTCTCCTTAACAGGGATTTTTATTCCATTCCCACAGCATTGAAGCTGTGATGGGATGAAGGCTTATGCATGTACCTTCTTCAGGGGAATGGGGGAAGCAATCAACAAAGTCTTTCATCTTGGATGTTCCACAATGGCTTGTTCGGTGTTTATAGGTCTTCCTCTGTTGGGGAGGAGATAACACCTCCTGTGGTAAACTAGTATTTCACATGTGGTAATGCTTCTCTCCTAATTGGGGTGGTTTACCCACTTAGCAGACAATTTTATAGTTACAGAACAAACACTTAAACATTACCTTATGACATGAGGAACAGGTATTATAAATAAGATTAATACATGCAACACCCTACAAGCATTCCATAAAGTCTAAATTCATTCTTATAACTCTAATCTCTATTTCAACAGTACTAACACATAGGTGAGCCAGACTGGTTTCCATCTATGCATTTGTCAGTGTTCAGTGAGGCCCAATAGTCTTGGCAAGAGCTGCCAGCTGGTGTCTCAGTCTGGGTCCACACTGATGGCAGCAAATTTGTTCCCTTTGATGCAGCGCAGTGTGGACGGCATGCGGAGGAGACACTACGAAGTCGACGGAAGATATGCAAGTTATTTACATCACTTGCGCATCTTCTGTCAACTGCTGCCGAATCTTGAAGGTCAGTGTAGACCAGGCCTCAGTGTTACAAACACACACAACTAGTGTTTGAGGGCCTGCACTGGCTACTACTATTGTTCTGAGTGGAAATCAAGGCTTGGTGTTAATAATTAACCCCCTAAATGGTTTGGACCTGATTTCCTGAGGGATTGACTCTCATGCCATGCTGTTTCCATGATGGGAATCAGCAGAAGCACTTGTGCTGGAGCTCCCTCACTGTCAGTGGCAGGAGGCTGCTAGAAGGCATTTCTGCAGGATGCTCAGTTTGAGAATTCATGCCCTGCCCCAAGTCCATCACAGCCCAACATTTGGGCAGGGCTGTTTGTTCTATGGGTTTCTTATGCTGGAAAGAGTGAGACGTAGTTGTGAAATTAAAGTTACATAGGAGTCTCCAGATGCTATTCCTGGTAGTTATAAACTGAGAACCAAAAACTAGATCACCCTCTATGTGTGCAGTTAATGTGATTTAAAAGAGAGCCACATAAGCCCCACTCCTTCAATGATCTCTGCAATGGTTCATTCAGATCCCATACCCTCGTGGAGAGCCACTTACTTCTGTGGGGCTTTGCTTGGACTCAGAGGTCTGGCAGAATCAGTGTGGTCCTGTGTTACCTCATGAACCTTTACTGTAGTGTTTCTAGAATTCCCTACCATTAAAGTGGGAAACAAACATTTTGGTGCACTTCATTCCAGTTGGTGGAGGGGTGCATGGTTAGTCTTTTAATGGCTGCCATTTACATGGCTTTTTAAAAAATTTTTTGCTTAAGTTATAATAGAAATTAAGTACAGAAAAGATCCAATCAGTCACCCAGGCCCTCTTCTTACATGTGCATCCCTCCAAGCTGGTTGCAATGGGTCACTAAAATGTATTTAAAAACTAAGCACTTCTGGTATTCCTCGGACATGAACTGTCAGAGCAGGTCAATGCAGTGTTCCCTGTTATCTGGTCTCCTTACACTGGCAGTGGCAAGCACCTGAGGGTGCAGAAGAAAGTTTATGAAACCCTGCATCAGACTGCAATGGGATAACCTGCTTCCAGAGAACTCCCTCCTGACTCTTAAATTACAGATTGACTTATATGCTTCAAACATGGGTATCTGCTCACTGAGGGTGTTTTTTATCATGATATTTTAATATATAGTTATTGGTTGAGTCATTTCTTTTATAGTTCTTTTCTGTTTCATGGGCAGAGGTCTCATCCTGCAGACTTTTCCTCATGCAGATACTCAGTGGGACATGTCATCTCAATAAGGATTTACAGGACCTAACCCTAACTCCACAGATCTCTGCATATCTGGTGGCTTTGGGGGGCCAAGTGGGGCATGATTGATTGAATTCCTAGACCTTTATTACCCTGCCTATTAGTGCTAATGTCTGTCTACTTGTCTACCAGGATATCAGACTTTTTTTTTTTAACCATGTGCCATAAAAAGAGCAAGGAAGGGGGGTTTTGTCTGGCTTTCCTCCTTGTGTTTCGTGCTGGCTTAAGAACAGGCAACAGCTTTTACAGGAAGGGAAAATTGGGAAGGCAATAAATGATAGTAAGCTGCAGTAGCAATTGTGGTTAGTGCTGGGTAAATCTTTGTCACTTTAAATTAGTGCTTAATGTGTTAATTGGTTTTGTGCATGTTTGTGCTTGTGTAGCTCCACAATGTTTTTTAAAATTAATTGTGATCTGAAAGATGTTTCAAAGTACTTTTAATAATTGGTTTTAGTTATTTAAGACTATGCTATAACAGAAATCATTTCTTCATCCTTTGCTCACTGAAGTCAGTAGGAGCACTGGCTCAGATCCTCAAAGGTATTTATCAAAGCACTATACCTTTGCGGATCTGGGCTGCTGGTACAGATTCTGATGGAGGAGGATCAGGTCTGTGTAAATGCTGCAACACAAAAGGGATGTACTGAATCAAGAAAGAAACCCTAATTTCATAGTTTGCCGTGATTCGAAGCCCAGCTGGAGTGTTTAACCTGCATAATATACAAATAGTGATTACTTAGATTGTAAACTCTTTGGTACAGGGATAATCTTTGTTCTAGATTTGTGCAGCACTTTGCCCAAGGGGGTCCTGGTTCATGACTAGGACTCCTAGGCAATGCAGTGCAAATAACAATAATGCATTAATTATTGCCCAAGTACACTATAATAAATAGCCAGTTAAATATTGAAGCTGTCATCAGGTACCCTATTGCAGTGATTTACAGAGTAACTGGACATTACTATGATTTTTTTTTTCAGTTCTGCTAAATCAGAGTTGGAAGGTGTGGAAGTATTTATTCAATTCTTTGCTACTTTATGGTACAGTGGCTTATGTTTAATCTCTGAAACATTATATACCTACTAAAACTAAAGGGTGCTGACTATATGCAATACAGTACTTTGTGGATTTTAATTTTCTTGATTCTTTTCTATTACTTGAAAGCGTTGTATATATTGTTCATAGCATTACAAGAATTCCTGAGTTGTTGGGGGTTTTTTAATTAGTACCGCATTGATGATCAAAGTGTTTTTTTAGATGAAGTTTTGAATATTGGCTAAATGAATTGGATTACTAATTTGGATTATTGCCCTCTTCATGTGGTTACCATGTGTATGAAATGCATCTGGCCTTAGTGCTCCTCAAACCGCACAAAGATCCTTTAAAACTTGGAATTGTTTCCTCTGAAATTAGAAGATCCTTTCTATCTAATAAATCCATAGAAGTCTGGTAATCTATAAATCAGGTTAAGGAATTTCTGATGTAGCAACCTTTCTAGTTTTTAGTATATGGTATCCATGACTTTTAAAGCTGGAGGTATACTCTGTTTTGCATGGTCTTCTGCTCGTCCTCCTTTGCTTCAGTGCTTCCTCTGATACCATTTGACCATGGCATCCTTAAACTCTGGCACAGTTTGCTAGGATTTCAGACACTTACATTTTTCATAAGACAAACTAACAGGAGAAAGATCCTTCCTGAAATCCTCTATTTGGTCTGACATTGATGGCTCTATTTGCAAGCTGGGCCCAGCTGTCACCAGACAAACGGACACCACATAAGAGCAGAGGGTCTATGCATGACTCAGTAAAGGTCTTTTCTACCAGTGTCTGATCTGCTGTAACACATTGCTAATGAAGAACAGTGGCAGAGATTTCATCAAGAAACTTACTTGCTTACAGCTGGTTCAGCAGGGAAGTTTTGTGTACTTTCATGTTCAGATCCATCTGCTAGTAAGAAAGCAATACAGTTATAGCTGGTAAGATAAGGCAATCAGTTTTCAGTGGGGATGGGGAGGACTTTGATAAATCATAAAATATTTTATTTTGATGTTAAAGAATCTCTCCATAAAACTGTAGCTGACCTAGACACAATACTAGAAAACATTACAATGCATATCATTCAAACAGCATTCCTCTTTTTCCCATACCCTGTAACCTGCCACATCACATTTCATTTCAACAGGGGACAATACAATTTCAGACTTCCATTCTACAACACTTCCACCAGACAAAAATTCCATCCTCAACCAATGCCTGCTCAGACAAATGATCCCTGCAAAATGTGCAGAAAGCCAACAGCTTTGGGCTATTTTGTACTCAACCTCAGATAGCATCCTAAAGGAAAGGGGTTGTTATGGGACTTCTCCACACTTCCTGCTCCCTATTACATAAAATGAAGGGGGCCCCCTTCAATCATTGCTGAGCACAGCTGTAGCAATATGTCCCAGGAGAAGTCGCAATCACCTCGAGCCCCCTAGAAACATTGTAAATTTCGCAACAAAAAGCTTCCCAACGAACAACCAGACCCACTCAATACTTGCTATTTGTGTATTTATGCATATTTAGCTGGTCCCTTAGAGGAAATGTCCTGGTAAACAACCATCAAATTGATAGAATTCTTCAATCAGATAAATTTCAGGATTGACTAATTCCACAGCAACTTATTCCCCTGTGAATAAAAGATGGACTAAAGGGCAGCAGCTGAAGAGCAGGCTGTAAGTAATTATGGCAATTGCAAGATGTGCAATAACACTGGCTGCAGTCCATCATTATTATCATCACACCTACTCCCAAGCTTTGACTTGTCCTTTTACTTACCCATGGTGTAGAGTATCAGTGGGGAGTGTTTACATGCTGATGTTCTAGAGGTCTCTGGAAGAGGACACATCCTGCAGCTAGCATAAGAGACTTCCACAGAAGTGTAAACACAGGATTACGTTGTCACTGGGAATAATGTAATTATTGGGCAAACCTGACTCCTACGAGAATAATTCTTGAGGAGCTGACCAAAGTGGTCTCAGCATAAATTGAACAAATCCATTAATGGAATATAGAAGTGGTTCACCAAACGCTTGAGCTTAGGCTTCTGGGTCTGATTCTGATCTCCCTTAAACTACTCAGTGGAAGTCAAGAATGTGTTACGCTGTTCTAAATCTCATCAGAGCCAAGTCCTAAACTATACCCAGGACCCTATTAGCAGTGGAGGAGGTTGACTTATTCAACATTATTCAAAATGTTATATAGTATCAAGCCAGACTCTTTATAGAAGTCTATTACATCAACACTACCTTTAACAAATAAAACTGGGCACGTTTGTGACCTTTTTGATCTTTCATCTTATGGGTTGGTATGGGAGGAGTGAGACATGCTTCTTGTACTAATTAAACTGCAACATCCTAACTGGTTGGTGGAACAGTGAAATATATATGATTCTTCATGTGACTTAATAGTTGTGGTTCAAATTAGTTAGCTTCCTTATCCACATAGTTTTTATTTCTTGAGGATGTCCTAGGGCTGATGTCACAGTTCATGTTGTTTGATTGTGATCTTTTGGGTATGTGGTATACTTTCAGAATGACTTGTTTACTTGTAATGTTTGGACCCTCTTATATTAATATATGCAATATTGTTTAACATAAGCTAATAGGAGCAGAGAAAAGTGGGTATATATAGTAACTATGCTAACTACCAACCAGGAACATTGCATTTAGAAAGTAAGGGACTGATCCTGCAAACTCTCTTGTGAGTAATGCCTTCAATGCATCTCATCACATAAGGATCACAAGCCACTTAATATTAATATAAATTAAAATAAAAAGTGTGCAGGCTTGTGCCCTAAATCTGTAAGGCCCTGGCAAAGGCAAAAGCAGAAGAGGGGGTAGGGTAGAACAGGCAGACAGTAGAAATACGTTTTTTGTTTTTTTTTTCCACTAGCAAAACTTGTATACATCTGTAACTAGTAGTAACTTGTAAATGAGATCTTGCAACCATATAAATTAGAATCCTACAGCTTCAATTCATTCAGTTATGAAAGTCTAAGTGCACATTATAAACACATAAAACTGTTTGGGTAACTGAGTTATGGATCTGTGATGCCATCAAAGAGTTCTGGTGACCTTTCAAGCAATGTGAATGAAGCCTGAATGTATGATGTAGTTGCCAGAACCTCTTAATACTCTCCAATTCTCTGCTATCCTGTTTTGTTTCATGTGTAGGGATCTTATGTCACGCTGCCGATGCTCTCTCTACTGCTGCTTTCACTTCTTTCTGCCTTTAATATTGCTGTTGTCACTTTGTCCCTATTTAGGATATTTCTCAATGCTTTGTGTAGGACATCAGCTTGTGACTTACTCTGGCATTGTCCTCTTGTATCTGGTCTTGAAAATGGAGATGACTGCTGCAAAAAAGCCTCCTACAAATATTTTAATTTTTAAATGAATACGTCTTTTTATGTGGGCCCTTTCTGATGTCAGGAAATACTTTAGTTGGTAAGTTTACTTGCAGGGATGTAATTTGAAAGGGAAATTTTGCAGAGTATTAATGGAAAGTGAATTACAGATTTATATTTATGAATCTCTTCACCAGAAACTTTACTCCTCTAGAGCATTCAGGTAGTATAGTGTTTAAGTGTGGTGTGAGAACTTGTATAGAACATCAATTTCATGGTCATCCAATGAAGAAACAAACACACCATGTGATCTAAAGGGCCAGTTAGATGTTTTAATTATGGATTTGAATACCTGCAAGGAACTGCTTGTTAATTGCTGATGAATAGTTGTGAGAAAATTGCAGTTTGCTTGCTTATCATTTGCTAAAAAAGTTAGAAATGCCATTGCACCCACCTGTTGAAAGCAATGTGTCTAGTCTGTCTGTCCCTGTTCTCTTTGGTTCTGGAATGGATAATGCCTCCAGAGGTGATGGTGGGGAAAATCTGTAGCCAGCAGAGCTTTAGCAGAGAGTGGGAGTGGGCAGGCTAAAGAGCATCCCAGCTATCCTGCACTGGTCACTCTGAACTGCAGCAGACCCTGTGGAGTTATTGCTCTCACCATTGTGGGTGGATGAATGAGGGGGTGTGTAATGTGGACCTGAGGGGTTTTCACAGACCTGAATTTTGGAACCTGATACCCAGTTATTCTTTGAAGGAATCAGCAGCACTGAAACTTTAGCTTAATCTAAACACACGTGCTTTAAAGCACTGTATACATAACCTGGAACAGATTAATTACATCCTTGCTGTTGAAATAGATAACAGAGCAATTAAGCAAAGAGTAATGTACCAGAGGTGAAGCAACAATCTGCTGCCACCAGGTGAACTCACTTTCAAGGAAGGAAAAGTGAGGTTGGGATATGGACAGGGTAGAGACCAAATGGGCAATAGGAGTTAGCCCCTGACAGAAGTACCATAGATGTCATCCAATTAATTTGCCAGTCTGCAGCAGGACTACACTCTCTCATGTATTTAAATCTTGCGAGGTTGACTTTCGAAGCTGCTAGATGCTCTGCATTATCTAGTAGCAATTTGGATCCTGGATCTGTTGCAGAATTTCCTGTGCTAGCTGTCAGCTTATGAATTCAAAAGCCAAAATTGCTAGGTCAGCCCAGCATGACTAATTTTTTCTCCCAGTATTCAAATAGAGAGTTTGCAAATTCTTTAAGTGGCTCATTGATGTAAGTGCATACCATTGCAGGCAAGGATTGCTCAGACTGGTAGAGAAGACCATTTGGGCAAGACTGACGCCTGTAAAATCATGAATAAGTGTGCTGCTCTTGGGAAACATTGAGTAAAGTTTATGAAGCAGTTGCTGCCAAGGCTTTGTGCAAATAATGTGCAGTAGACTCTGCCATGTGGTTATGCTCCTTTTCTGCTAATTTCGCTGTTATAGCATGACTCTTCTGTCAGATAGTAATATGGAAGTTGAAAAGACTTGCACAAAGTCCATAAGTGTGGAAAGTGCATAATATATGGGTGTGAGATTCTTGTTTAATTTGGCATTGCACTGCAGCTAATCAATCTTCTGAATGTCTGCTGGCATTTCATCTTTCTATTTATTATCCATCCAACTGATCAAAATGTCTCCTTAGAGCTATTTGATGTTGCAGAAGCCTTAGAAATTATAGGTATTGCTTGACTGAGGGAGGCTAACTGGGGAGATAGATCTCTTGAGAAGGTTTTGATAAGCAGATGATGCATTAATATATCAAATATTAATGAGATGGGGGTTGCAAAAGAAGCATTTTCTAGACAGTAGAACTATTCAGAAAATGGCATTTTCGGTTCCACAGTAAATTCTAAAATGTTGACATTTATTTTAGTTCCAAAATAGGATGAAAAGATGAAATAATATTTAAATTCCAAAGTGTTAAAAAATGACTGACAGAGTCCTTTATTTGTTAGGGGAATTCAATCAAAATTTCAATTGGTTGTACTAAGCGTATGCATGCATACCATGTTAAGCTGCCTAACATAGGTGAAGTAGTTTCCATCCTGCATTCTTTGTTTGGACAACTTATATTTTGCCTGCAAACAGACAATACCTAAAGACTTGGGAAAGGAGTATGGGGACAACTGACTAAAATGACCCAGAGGTTTCCTGGCAGTTGATACTACATTCTATTCATATTCTAGAAACCCACAAATTACAACTGACATCTTGATCTATGCATAAAATTTGCGCCAGTTTAAATAATATTTTAAAATTGATGCCAAGTCCTATGTAGACACACTTAAATTAGTTTGAGTAGCTTATTTTTAGCTTAATCTGTTTTTTCTTACCAAATTAAGTTAAATTAATATATGCCACTCTAAAACTGATTTTAAGGGTGTCTCCATGAGGTTTGCACTGGCTTAAATAAATTGGCTTTAAATCACTACTTTATTTAAACTAGTGCAAATGTGACAAATGTAGACAAAGCTTGAGACCGTATAATACATTCCATGGAGGCCAAGTCACCATCCTTTAAAGTTCTTTAAGAAGGTTCAAATCACTGTGAACTGATTGATCTTGTTACTGACAGGCCTTCAGCATAATGTCACACTCTTATTTGTAGATGCCACATCTGAATGTGGCCAAATCTGATAGTAGATGGTCAGTCATCCAAAAAAAAGTTGGACAACAAGCTTCCATGTCCTCCTTGTCCTACTACTGTAGTACTGCTGTGCATTAATGGCTGCTATATTCCCCTTCAGAGGTGCAGTTGTATTTTAGGTGAGTGGTGATTTGTCTCCACAACAAGTAAGGCCTAATGGAGATGTCAGGTGAAACTCCTACTGGCTTCAATGAGAGTTTTGCCTGAGTTAGGATTGGATCCAGAGTTTGTCAGGAGCTTCTGTGTCTATCAGGATGAAACTATTTATGAAGGTGCTCTGAAAATATTCAAGTGTGATCACTGTATAAGTGTTTTGGATTTATTTTAAGGTTCAGATCCAAAATGGTGACTGCAGATGGAGGCTGCATGGGAAACTTCCTAGATTCCATGCTGTTAGCTCCTGAGGGAGTCATGGTTATGTTAGTGTTTTCACATTCAAAATACAACTTCTATATATCTTCCAGTCCTGTATGTCAGGGAAAAGCTCACACGCCATATTAGTCTCCAATCTGTAATAATGGAATTCACATTTTGAAACAACATGTTGTTGTATGACCACTCTCTGTCCACTTGCCAAAAGGTACCCTTGATTAGTTCCTGCTAACCTGCTAGGAACAACTCGAATTTACATCCCCAGTTTTCTTCAGCTTCCCTCTGAGCCACTTTCTGGCTGTGCTGATTTATACTAGTTTAACTGTAGCGTTGCTGTTTTGCTACACTAGATCACTGTTAAAATGGGTATTACAGAAGGGCTGGTGTCTTAGATCAACAGTGTGCAGCATTTCCATAGCTCTCCTAATAGCTTTCACTCTTTTGAGAGTGTCACATGCCCCTGGGACTATCCTCCCCCTCTTCTCCACATCCAGTATGTTATCTTGAGACTTATTTTATTATGAACCCACAGCACAGAGCAAATAGCTAAAGAATCAATAATACAGCCCAGCCCATTAAGTAACCTAACTAATATTTGCTTGATGTTTACAATTACCTGTAAAGTAAGTTCTGAATTAGTTCAGAAGCCTGAGACACAGCCAAGCTCTTTAAAACACTTTTAGGAAACAGAAAGATGGGATCGGTTTCAAACTGCATTTGTGAAAACAGGTCAAAACATGATTTATCCAGATTCTTCATGGCTTCATTATCACATAAGAACTTTACGTTTTTTTTCCTTCCCTTATGTTTGACCTTGAACTTCATGTTTCAAGGAATAATAGTTCAAATATAAGCAAATGAATAATGCCAGTGATAAATCATTGTTAAAGGAGAGGATAGGGAAGGTTTCTAACCATTCAAGGAGTGAAGTTCTGAAACAGCCTTCCAATAGGAGTAATGGGGGGCAAACAACCTAACTAGTTTTAAATTGGAGCTTGATAAATTTCTGAATGAGATCAAATAACGAGTTGTCTGTGGTAGCTTGGTATTGGATTCTGTGACCCACAAAGTCCAGTCCTATGTTCTCATGAAATCATAACACTGACAGTTCTGGTAAATTCTCATTGCATGTATTATTGCACATTGTAGACAATATTCTTGCTTTAAGTGCCATTAGACTTATTAGATCTATGTAGATATTACAGTAATGGGGGATCTGAGATAGGCATGTTGAAGGGCTCTGTAGTAGCTAGAGTCCCCAAGAGGAATTCTCAGTCACAATTAGT
>ML675607.1:4323594-4337978 GCA_007922155.1 Mesoclemmys tuberculata
TAGTCTGAGGGGCCCATGTACTTGTATGCTTGCTGCACTGGCTGTGAAGAGCGTAGCACACCAGCTGATGGCAGGAAGATAGGGCTACTTGCATTTGATATGAAGAAATGTAGAGAAGAGTATCCTGTGTGTCAAAATGTGTCATATTATGCCTAACAGATAAAGATAAAATGCCTAACCGTTATGATGAGAGAGATTTGTCTCCTGCTAGGACTGTATGGCCTGGTCTATACTTATCTCCAAGATTCATTGGCAGTCATCAGGAGATATGCAAGCAACGTAAAAAACTTGCATAGCTCCCTTCAACTTCGCTGCTTCCATTCTTCACACCGTCCACACTGCACTGCGCTGACGGAATCAGCATTCCCCTCGATGCAGCGCTATGCCACTTTTGGACGTGGTTTTACTAGGTCGATTTCTGGATTGACTGAGCGGGTCTTCACTGACCACTCAGTTGATCCAGAGAAATCAATCTGATGGCAGCGAATTTGCCACCCTCAATATAGACATAGACTATGATAGTGCAGTGAGATGGCCCTATTCCTTCTTCCACATTCTCCCTCTAGGCCTCCAAAATGAGTCCACCACTATCTTGTGATCTACAGTTTCAAATGCAAGCGATCCACTCATACGAGTGTGGATGTTTGCCCGTGTCTGTAGCTAATAGGAGGTCATTAAACAATAAGAGCAAGACTGGTTATTAGCCTTCCATTTTCTTCTCTACCTTTTTGGGGGAACAGTTGGAGGGCCCCAAAGGCTGCTAACCAGTAGCACAAACTGCATGCTATACCGACACACTAATCCAGCATTCTTGTCTGTGGAAACTTCACCTGACTAGCTAATGGAGTGGACATCCATCTTGTCTGTGTGCGCTTTGAGAGTACCCAGAGGATTTTCTGCATGATGATACTGAAATCTAGAGACAGAATGCCACTTTTACCAACCCAGGGAAATGCTGTGTGAGATACTTGAAGTCAATGAAGCTGTACCAAAGTTGTTATTGGAGTGTTTGGTTTCAAAAGTATAGATTCTGTGTAATCCGAGATTGTGCTCCCATACAAATGATACAAAAAATAAGGCTTCTGCTCCTTTGCAGGGCCCAGGCCCCTCCTCTAAAGAGCAAGCAATATCTGCGGGAATATTTTTTTTTCCTCATCAGTATAATTGCATGAAAAATCATGGCTTCAAAAAACACTGTGGGCATTTGCCTTGTTCCTTGTAAATTCCCTTGATATTCCATGATTAATAAGTCTCAAATTATTTTTAGATGAACTGAAAACCCTGGGTGAATAGAAAACATTTGTGACCACTCTTTCCCTTCCCCTCTCTCCTGAGCTTTTAGATTTTCCCCCTCTTTACCCCTTTCCAGGAAGATACAATATGATAAAACCAAGAACTGCTAATTTAAGGCTGCATGCAGGTCTAAAGACCTTGACAAGAAAAATACTGGAGGCTAATTTCTTTGTCCCTGAACTAGGTGAGGGAACAGCTATCATTAGCCAGTTGAGATAGGCCAGTTAAGTCTCTTCAGTTTAGTTGTTCTTGGATATCTCTTCTTAAATTAAAGAACCCAGAAAAGGTGCCTTGCACCAGAGCTTATTGTATTTAGAATAATCATCTTTGGTTATTGGAAACCATTCTTTTGCTATATATATTTGTAAATATAATCTAACATTACTTACAAAAAAAAGGGGAAGAGGTTCCTGTGAATGTGTCATCCTACTTCAACGTTCTCATTCCCCAGATTCTGTCTTTTCCACTTCTGCTAGGTTCTGATTACTGTAGTCAAATAAACTTTCCATATCTCAGGAAATGGTTCTAATGTGTATCGTGGTCTGGTTAGAACTCAAATTGCATATGTGAAAAGAACTGTCCATTTTCTAGAGATAGGTGTACAAACATACAGTAAACAAATTATAGCAATATCTGTTCATGTGATAACAAATAGCCATGGTGGAAACTGATTTTATAGTTGTGTAAATTGTATCATACATCTTAAGTTAGACACTTTATCACAGGATCTTTGCTAGAATTTATTCCTATGTTTTGCAAATAGATGATATTCTAAGATCTTTACTGTGATTTTTATCTGGTATCCTCTTTCTAGTATGTGTTCACCTTTACAGAAGTAAGGAGCTCTTCTCCTTAGTGGATATGCATGAGTCACATTAATATTGTTTGAATTATATGTAGGCTTGAAAGGATTAGATTTTTATTGGTAAATGTTGGCAAATGTCAATGTCACCATACACTCACAAAGCAACATATATTTCCATTGATAATCAAAATTTAAAGATCGTCAAAGTAAGAAAAATGCTTCTTAAGAACTTAGCTTGATTTAAAGGTATTTACTTTGTAAATCTTGATGTGATGTTGATACTCTGGTTAGAAAAGTTTAACTTTTATTGAATCTCAGCTTCTACTATTTATTAAATAATTGTCTGACACCTTGTAATTTCCCATAACGGTGACAATTTAAATAGATACAAATACAAATGCTTAAATAAACATCTGTTGAAATTACAAAATAAAAATTGAATTCTACCTACCCTGGTTGTGCTTGTTAAGGAAAAAATAGTCTATTGTGGTCACAATTACATGGTAAAAAGGAGCTTCAATTGAAGCTGTTTGTTTCTGTGTCCAAACTAATTTTCTTTAGATAACACTCTATTACTGCAAAACTGTCTAAATCTTATTCAAAGCCTGGTTTAGAGATAAAAGCATAGATTCCAAGGCCAGAAGAGACCACTGTGATAATCATCCAGTCTGCTCTCCTGTATAACATAAGTTGTAGAGCTTCCCAGAAATAATTCCTAGAGCAGATATTTTAGAAAAACATCCAATCTTGATTTATAAAATGTCTGTAATGGACGTTGCACCAATGGTTAATTATCCTCATTGTTAGAGATTTACACCCTATTTCCAGTCTGAATTTGTCTAGCTTCATTTTCCAGTCATTAGATCCTATTCAACCTTTCTCTGCTAAACTAAATCAAATAATTGTTTCCCATGTAGATATTTATAGACTGTAATCAAGTCACCTCTTAACCTCTTTGTTAAGCTAAATAGATTGAGCTGCTTGAGTCTATCACTATAAGTAAGGCTAAAAGTTGGTCACGGATTCTGTGATTTTACGTGACCTCACAACAGGACTTGGGCTTCCTGATTTATTGTTTATTGCCCATGTCCTGTCTGACTTTTAATAAAAAATACCCATGACAAAATCTTAGCCTTAACTGTAAATTTAGCCAGTTGTCAGGTGATCTGGATCTAATCTCACAGACCTGGGGTGAAATCTGAGTGACATTGAAATCCGTGCCAAAAATCCCATTGGTTTTAATGGGGTTGGGGTTTAACCCTGATGTTTTGATCTTGGGCAACTCATTTCACATTGCTGTGCCTCAGTTTTCCGATCTTAAAGATAGAAATAATAATCACCTCCCTTACAGGGGATGTTGTGATGCTTAATTCATTGAAGTGTAAAGTGTGTTGATTAGAAGAGGAAAGTATCACTCTTCTCATTGCACAGTGAGCTGCATGCTTTTATCTCCACTCTCAAGAAGGTAATCCTAGAATCAGAGGACTGGAAGGGACCTCGAAAGGTCTTGTAGTCCTGTCTCCAACGTAGTCTATTTCAGAACTGGGTCCCTTTGCACTGCCAGAATATGCTGTTTCTGTACCTATGTGCTACAGGAGAAGTGCCCTAAGAAAATGTGTACGTGTAAGCCTGTGTCAGAAAAAAGCCCCTTCCCCACTCTACAGTGCTAAATTTCTTTCTATACAAAACATCTAAAAAATAATAGGATGCTTTTCTTTCTACCTTAACTTCAAAAGTCACCATGCCACCAGCAGACCATGAAACAAACTTGAACTCAAACACTTGCTCCTCCTTGCAGGGTCAGTTGCCTTTTCCCTCCTCCCTGCCCTTTTGTGCCTCCCCCTTGCCCTCCTCCCCAGGGGAAAAAAAACAAAAACAAAACCAGCATGTATCATCTGTGTTAGGATACTGTGGTGATGAGGGCCATGTAACTGTCTGGATAGATGCTATAATTTCAGAAGATATACTTGACTTAAGTGACAAAATGGTTCTAATGCAGAAGAGCTTCATGGTCACTATACATAACTAGCATCCTTTCCTGTTTTCTACTACAGGTCAGCTACACAGTGTGCAGTCTGTCAGAAGAATGGTCTGTCTGGATATTGTAAATGGTAGAACCAACTGGGGGACAAAAAAAATCTTACAATACATTTTTCATCTGAATTTGTCAGTTTGTCAAAATTGAAAGATTTTTCAGAGTTCAGTTTTAACCAAGTTCTGAATCTTAGAATCTGCCTGGTTTCCTGGTAACTTGCCTGTTGGCTTTTTGGTAGCCTACCTGGTGGGCTGCCCTGGAGATGGAAAACATAGGGCTTCCAAAATCCATAGCAGCCAGCCAGACGAACTGCACTGCAGGTGGGGCTCTGTTCATTCTCACAGATTTTTGAAATTTTTGGCTTCTGAAACAAATTGGAACAAAACCAAATTTTGAAATAGCCTCCAAAATGGAAATAGTTTTCTTCACTCAGCTCTACTAAATAATTAGTAGATAAAGTACCAGTAGACAGCATGCACAAATATATAGCACACTTCCTGGGTTTTGTAGGACCAACAAAGCTTGGTGTGCTTTGCCAATTGCTTCCCTTGTAGGGCAGTTTACATCAGCTCTTAACTCAGTCTGGAATCTGTAGTGGAATACTGTTTAATAGAAATTAAAATGTATTGAAAATTAATCTTTGTTTTATATTTTGCAAATCTCCAAGCTATGTGTGTTCCTGTATAGTATCTTAAAAATAGGTCTGGTTGGAAAACCATTTCTTTTCATGAATAATGTTGAGGTTTCAGCAATTGGTTTCTTTTCTCATTGAGATCAAAGCAAGTCTTTCTGAAACTTCTTGTGGGCCACCCCTTTCCCAAATACCCCAGTGCCCAGGGTACTCACATAGGATATGGGAAACCCAAGCTGAAGTTTGAGCTCTGAACCCCTCCCCCACATCCACGTGGGTACCTTAACCACCAGGCTACTGGCTATTCTAAGGTGCATGCCTCTGTTTTTTTCCCATCCTGAACCTGAGAAACTTTTCAGATGAAGGTGTCACTTAAACAGACATTTTCTGATGAAACAACATTGTGTTGAAAAATTCCCAACCGGCTTTGCTTAATTAATTACTTAGTGAAAGACCATCTTATCCTAACTCTGCATTCATTTTTTATGTACAAAAATTACTGATAACTGAGACTTCAAATTAGGTTGTAATTTAAATGTTCTCATTTTATATTGGTTATTTTCAGGTGAAAAAATGAGGAGGCATTTCTGAAACTAAGTGACTTGCTTGAGGTCACTCGCGCATCTGTGGCAGGGCCAGAAATAGTACTCTCATCTTCTGTTTCATAGTCCTATGCTTTAGTCAGTAGTCCAAGTTTCAATGACAAAAATCAGGTTGAGTGAGTGTAAGACTAGCAGCCTTTTTTCTCCTAATGAAGACACTAATGGGGAAGTTATGAAAAAGCCATCAGCCTATTCAAATTCCCAGAGAACACAAGTATCATTTAAAAAAAAAATGAAATGAAGTAAAAGGCTTGGGGAGTAGAATTCCTTACTTTATGAAGTGAAGAATCAGTTCTCCAATCCTTAAAGGAATTAATATAATAAGCTTGTTAATAGACTTTACATAGAGGAAAAAGAATATGCCTTGTTCCTAATTGTCCCCATGGAATCATCTAATTTAGTGCTATATTATGAAATAAATAAAAAATGACCAGTTTCTTGTTCAATGCTCTTCATTAAATTTTTCACCATAGGAATGTGAAGGCCTGATTCTCTACTGCTTTGCACATTGTGTGGTCAATTTTACCTGTGCAAATTGAAAGTAAAATACCACCGTTTTGATTTGGTAGCATTTTTGCACACATTGGGACATGTGTAGTCTTTTATACACGGTGCAAGGAAGTGGGGAATCAAGTCCCAGATCTTGTGATCACCCTTTTCCCTGATGTATACCTATGCTGTACAGTTACTTTCTCTTACTGAACACTTACATGTTGTGGAGTTACAAAATGTTTTTAGGCCTATGAGCTTTAAAGTCATAGACCAACCAATAAAAATGCAAAGTTGAAGTCCCCTCTCCTCTCATGGCTTCTTCCACCATCACTTCCTAGCCTCTCTGTATCTTTAAGCACAACAGTTGGGTTATTTTACACACAAGACCCCCCCACCACACCCCCAGAAATGGGGGGATGGACAAATGTGTTCTCTGTTCAGAGATCCTACATTCATCTATCTCAATTGCATTGTTATACTGGTGGACAGCCAAACTAATGCACCTCAATTAAAATACGACTGTAAGACTGTTGCTATAATACTCTTAGCCTTGACTCACTCTGAGCACACTTGACAGCTGAATATAGCTCAATGTCCAGAGGCAAGAGTCAGATTAGCAGGCTAACAGTTTTTTACTCTGTCTCAGAGGCCTTTCTTGAAGAGGTTTACCCCTCTTATAATGCTGCTGAAAAGTTTCTGTTGAATCAAGAAGTGCACATGAAAAGTTTCCATAACTTATTCAACTCATGTGTGCTCCCCTGAACATCTCCTCTGCCAGCCTTTTTTCAAGGGAACTTTTGGTCCCCTGAAAGCTGATTGTTTGCATACCTAGATACTCCAAAGAGCTTACAGTCTAAACGGTAGATAAGACTAAGAAAGGAAAGCAAGACCCAAAATTATTTGCCTAAGGTCACAGAGCAGGTTCTGGTTCACGATGGGAATAGAATGCAGATCTTCTAACGCCCAGTCCAGTTCCCAAGACACAAGGAAATCCTTCCATTCCTGGATCATAATGGACCAGACTATTCCTCATTCACCTTCTTTGAAGATACACCAGGGATACAGTGGTCATTATCAAAACGTCATCCTTTATAAATTATTACTTTGTAGACTGTAGTTTAGTTAACTGTAGTATATCAGATACCATGGTATGGTAACACATGGCAAAATCTCAAATTAATAGCTACTATTGTAAGAGTCCAGCCTTTGACTGATCATCTGATTTTTCTTTTTAATCTTTCTTTTCATCAAGACAATCCAGGAAAGACACAAAGAACTGGACTGTGTGTTGTTTAGAACACATTCCCAGACAATATCAGATCTCAGTGTAACCTATTAGTAACCAGGTGTACCCTGAGGGGTGACTTTCATCAGGGAATTTGCTTTTAAGGTGTTTTCTCACTTATGACCCTCTCCTCAGTTGCCAAACTTTGCTTAAAAGATCAGTAGGCTGTATTGCCTAAATACAAAAACAATTCCAGCCCTTCAGTGATTCTGCCTACCATTCATATATCATAATAAATTCTATGGACATGAAAACGCTGTCCCTTTTAGTAGTGTCAGTTGCCATTCTCCTGAAATTTGGAGAAGCAGGTAATGATAGTCTCCAGGGATCAATGACCTTTCTCTTTTCCAGTCAGTGGAAATGAACATGGCCTAAATTTCCTGTACTTCTCCAAGCTCACATACAGAATCAAGCCCACACTAAATCTGAAGTGCTTAACATTTGTCCTACAAGAAATTCAGCTGAGATTAAACCAAGAGGTTTCCCTGCCATTATTCTTGTCTATCTGGGATTTACCATGGGTTTAGCTGACTCTCAACTTTGCCTCCAGTTTGACTTGGCTATTACTCAAATGATGTTTATCAAAGAGATACTGCTGATTTTAAATAGTCATAACTAGATAAAAATTACCTTCTAAGGATGAATCCCAATGAACAGCATACAAAATTTTAGCACCTCTTTGCTAGCCTATAACTTACTGCTTACCTGAAACAATATTGGAATCTGTCTTCCTTACATGCTCTGAGATGTTTAGACATTTCAGATGTTCAGACATGCTGAGTCCCACAGTTCCCAATGGCTTGAAGTTGTGAATTCATTCTGGCATGTATTAGCATGAGTGTTATGAGCAAGACACTGATAAGGCCTCATCCGGAGTAGTATGTTCAGGTCTGGATGGCACGTTTCAAAAAAAGTGGACAAATTGGAGAAAGTCTAGAGAAGAGCAACAAAAATGATTAAAGGTCTAGGAAACATGACCTGCAAGAAAAGATTGAAAAAAACTGGATTTGTTTAGTCTGGAGTAGAGAAGACCGAGGCCTGGTCTAAACTGACAATGGAGTTGACGTAATGCAGCTTACGTCGACCTCCGAAAGCATGCACCTCCACTGGCAAGTCAGTTCCACTGACCTATTTTGTGGTCAACTTAGACTAAATCACATCACCTCTGAAAGCGGCATAGCGCTGAAGTCAAATTCTATGGGTCGAATGAGCATCTGTGTAAGCAGAGCACAATGTAAATTGACGTCATTGGCCTCTGGGAAGTATCCCATAATGCTCTGTTGTGACTGCTCTGGACAGTCACACTGCTGCACTGTGGCCATCTAAACAGGAAATAGCTCTTCCCCTCAAGCCCTGGGAAATATTGAATTCCCATTTTCTGTTTGTTCAGCTTGGAGAGAGCTTTGTAGCTGAACTGCTCATGGTGACTGCATGCCCCAAACATGCTGCAGCCTGAAGTCGACCTGAGGTCTCGGATCTCATCAGCCTGTGGGTGAAGACTCTCTGTTCTGGGTCAGCTCTGAGCCAGGAAAAGAAATTGATATCTACAGGAAGACATAGTGTGGGATGGTGAAGAAGGACCACAACAGGGATACACAGTAGTGCCACATTAAAATCAAAGATTAAAATCAAAATATCAGAAAACTAGGGAGGTTCATTACTGAAGATGTCACTCTTATTAGGAGCTGCATGTGATTCTCCGTGGTGACCTGCCACTGTGCCACCACAGAGCATTGATATCTCTGAAGAACTCCAATCCAGGATGAATGAGGAGAACTCTGTGAACAAAGAGGATGACAAGAACACTGGGCAGGAGCGTGGGGTATCCATTCTCCCAGAGAAGCAGGACCTGTTCGTTATCCCAGAGCAGCACAGCTGGACACAGGACAGCATTTCAGACAGATGCCAGGGATGGTACATCTGGTGAGTGAGTATAGCAAATCGCATTTCTGTGATTATGTCCCCAGTCCAGCTTCTTATTTTTGGGAAAGAAGGAGTTTGTGTTTTTCTGGGAAAGGGCTTCCTGGAGGTTGGTAAACTTCAGCAGAGGGTTACCCCCGGAACAGACGGTTTGTGTGTACAAGGATGCTCTGAGAATCCTCTGTGGATATCTTCAGGAAACTTTCATGTAGTTACTCTACAATCATTTGCAGAAGTTTTCTGTGGAAGGCAGCCTTATTTCTTCTGCCACGGTAGGACAATTTTCCCCATCACTCTGTTACTAAATGAGCAGGTATCATTGTGGAACATAGCATAACAGCATAAGGGCCAGGCCTGTACCCCGATGCTTGCAGGAAATCTTCCCTTTCCACCTGTTACCCTCAGGAGACTGATATCACACATGGTCACCTAGGGAAGATGGTGCAAGTTTACAGTACCCGACTGACATAGTCACTGTGTTTTATTCCCCTGCTGGGACCTGGGTGTCTCTGGGCCCTTACACAGACAATTCCTAGCCATAATATTGCTGGCATGGGCATTATGGGCCTGGGAACTGATGCCAATTTTTCTAGTTACACTTCACGCACACCCTCCTCCAATCCCTTTTTGACCACCTCTTCCCAAACCGGTCTTCGGAATGTTAAAGGGGAGCCCAATGATCCTCCTACTTGGTGTGATAAAGTCAGGCTAGATGGCTTTAAAAGGGTGTGCTGGGGCCAGTATGAGGGCCCAGAAGGGTTAAAAACCCTCTGCCTACTATTTGAACACCAGGGGACGTGGGTGGGCTTGCACTAAAGGTTCCCCTCCCAACCTAGAGGAGGAACCTCTGGACCTGGGTTCAACTAATTACGGGGGACAACAAATGAATAAAACAGGAAAGGGCGTGAAGGTCACAGGGTCAAACGTAGGAGACCGGAAGGGGACACCGAGCAGAGAACCCCGGACGGCGCCCACTGCTCCTCGAAGGTGTCCAGGGAGCCAGCGGACACTGCCCAGAGGAACTCCGCCCGGAGGCGTGAATTAACAAGGGAACGGAAATAGGCCCCACAGCTGCAGGGAGCCTCCCCTGCCAACCTCCTCTCCCTGGACTTGTAGATGGTTAATTTGGCCAGGGCTAGGAGAAGGTTGACGAGGAGGTCCCGCGACTTCGTGGGGCCACGGATGGGGTGTGCATGGATGAGCAGGTGCGGGGAGAAGTGCAGCCAGAACTTCAGCAAGAGGTTCTGGAGGAGCCGGAAGAGGGGCTGCAACCTGGTGCACTCCAGGTACACGTGCGCCAGGGTCTCCCTCATGCCGCAGAAGGGGCAGGTGTCAGGGTGGGAGGTGAACCGCGCCAAGTACACGCCCGTGCTCATGGCTCCGTGAAGGAGCTGCCAATTGATGTCCCCGGCAGGCCATGGGGTCAAGGTGGAATACAGACTGGCCCACCAGGGGTCCTCGCCCTCCAAGGGTGTTAAGAGGTCCCACCACTTGGTGTCCGGGCAGGACGTGAGGGCAAGGAAGTGAAGGGTGTGGAGCATGAACACGTACAGATGTTTCCTGGGCGCGGTCTGGAAAAGGACCGGCTGCAGATCAAGCAGCCAGCTTGGGGCGTGAGGATGGGGGGGCCGAGGGGGTTCGCGGGGCCGAGGCCCGATGGTGAGCACCGGAGGGCTGGGGCTGAGGGGGGGGCGGGGAGTACCCTCCTGCAAGACCCGCTCGAGGTACATCAAAGCAGTAGGGGGCAAGGCTGCCCTCACCTCCTGGAGTACGCGTTGGGAGGTTCGAGGGGTGGAGAGCCCCATACGCTGAGCCAGCACATAGGGGTCCACCCAGGCCCCCCGGGCGTAGTCCAGGAGATCTCCGATCCTGGTGGCTCTTGCCAGGACCAACTGCCGTCTCACCTAGGTGGTCTCCGCCACCTGCACACGTAGCTGGGGATTGTGTATCAGGGGTTCCGCAAGGAGATCCTCCCCCTCGGTGACTGCAAGGGGCCTGGAGGCCGAGACGAGCCTCCAGGTCCGGAGGAGGTCCTGGTAGAAGACCGGCAGCTCGGAGAGGTCTCGCGGAAGACCTCTCGGGTGGAGAAAAAGGAGCTGCCGGTTGTATCGGAGCCCTCGGAAGCGGCAGAGGAAGATGTGCACCAAGTGGCTCCACGCCGGACTACCTGCACCATAGAGGAGTCTCTGCAAGGCCTGGAGGCGGAAGGTGTGGACCCGGCTGCGGATGCAGCACAGGCCCTGCCCGCCCTCCTCCAGGGGAAGACTCAGAATCCCTGCAGAGACCCAGTGCAGTCCCGGCCAAAAGAACTCCAGAATTGTCTTCTGGAGGCGGACCAGGAAACTCGGGGTCGGGACCAGAGTGTTTGAGCCGGTGCCAGAGCATGGACAGGACCAGCTGATTGATCACTAGTGCCCTCCCCCGGAGGGAGAGGCACCGGAGCAGTCCTGTCCATCTCCGCAGCCGCTCAGACACCCTGCCCTCCAAATCCTGGCAGTTCTCTGCCGGGGAGGGATGGGTGGCGGAGAAGTGGACGCCCAGATAGAGCAGCGGACCTGCGCTCCACCGGATGGCTTGAAGCGCGGGTGGGAGGGAGCTCGCCTGCCACCCGGCCCCTACCGTCAGGGCAGAGCTCTTGGCCCAGTTGACCCGGGCAAGGAGGCTGCCGAGTAAACAGCCAGGCAGTCCTCCAGCTGCACCAGGTCGCTCGGGTCCTGGACCACGAGGAGCACGTCATCGGCGTACGCCGACAGCACCAGCTTCAGCTCCGGCTCACGGAGCACCAAGCCCGTCAACCTCTGGCGGAGGAGACAGAGAAAGGGCTCAATGGCCAGAGCGTACAGCTGGCCGGACAGTGGACAGCCTTGGCGTACTCCACGCCCGAAGCTGACCGGTTCGGTCAGGGTCCAGTTGAGCTTGACCAAGCACTCTGCGGAGGCGTACAGCACCTGGAGAAATCCCACAAAACGGGGACCGAAGCCGAACGCCCGCAGGGTGCCCAGGAGATACCCGTGGTCCATCAGGTCAAATGCCTCCTCCTGGTCCAGGGACAGGAGGGCGAATGACAGACCATCCCTACGCCCGAGATCCAAGAGGTCCCCGACCAGATACAGATTATTGAAGATGGTGCGGCCCGGGACGGTGTAGGTCTGGTCGGGGTGGACCACGTCCTGCAGCACGGACTTCAGCCGCAGCGAGATGGCCCTAGCCACTATTTTGTAGTCCGTGCCAAGGAGCGAGAGGGGACGCCAGTTCCGGAGGTCGCGGAGGTCCCCCTTCTTTGGCAGTAGGGTGAGCACTGCCCGCCTGCATGACAGGGGGAGCACTCCGCTAGCCTCGGACTCGGCCCAGACGGTGACGAGGTCCGGGCCGAGGACGTCCCAAAACACGCGGTAGAACTCCGCGGTCAGCCTGTCCATGCCCGGGGATTTATTGGTGGGCATGAGGTGGAGGGCTTCCGAGAACTCGGCCAGAGTGAGCGGTTTCTCCAGCCGGTCCCGGTCGCCCGCGCTGACCGCAGGGAGTTCGTTCCAGAGCACCCTACAGGCAGCGATGTCAGTCGGCTCCGGGGAGAAAAGGTCTGCGTAGAAGGTCCTGGCCCTTCCACTCATCTCCTCCGGGTCCGTGAGGGGGGTGCCGTCGGCAGCCAAAAGGCAGATGACATGCTTTCGGGCCCCCCTCCTTTTCTCCAGGGCATAGAAGAAGCGGGAGCCGCGATCCATCTCCCGAAGGAGATGGATGCGGGACCGGACAAAGGCACCTCGGGCTCGAAGGTCTTCGAGGGCTCTAAGCTCCTCCCGCTTCTCCCAGCACACTCCGCAGAGGGACGGATCATCAGGGCTGGCGGCCAGTCGCCTCTCCAGCTCCAAAACCTCCCGCTCCAGCTGCTCTATCCCCACATCCCGCTGCCGGCTGGCTCCCCGAGTGTAGTCACGGCAGAAGAGCCGGGTGCGCACCTTCCCCACATCCCACAATCGCCGCGCCGAGGGAAAGGCGCCCCTCTGCCCCCGCCAGACCAGCCAGAACTCCCGGAAGGACACCATGAAGCCCACATCCTCCAGCAGGCTGTTGTTAAAATTCCAGTAGGCCGGCCCTGGCCTATCCGCAGTGAGAGAGGCTGTCACGGTCACCATATGGTGATCCGAGAATGGGGCCGGCCGGATGCTGGAGGAGTGGGCCCGCGTAAGGTGGTGCCGGGAGATGTAGATACGGTCCAACCGGGAGTGGCGCGACCGATCTTCCCCCACCCGGACAAAAGTAAAGGTAACGTCATCGTCCAGGTGGTGCTCGCGCCAGACGTCCACCAGGGAGTGATGGTCGATAATCTCCCTGAGGACGTCCGTGGCGGCTGGGCACTGCTCGGTCCCCGTGCGGTTTCGCTCTTCAAGGGTGGTGTTAAAGTCCCCGCCCAGGACCAGGCATTCTTGCGGATCCAGTGTGCCAAGGAAGGCAGCCGCCTGCTGGAAGAACTGCACCCGCTCCGGGCCCGCGTTCGGGGCGTAGACGTTGACAAGACTCAACGCCAGCCCCTCCACGCAGACCCGGAGGTGCAGCAGGTGGCCTGGCACGACCTCGGCAATCCCCAGCACCTCGGGCTGCAGGGCAAGGGAGAACAGGGTGACCACTCCGCCCGCGCGGGCGGATAGATGACTAAGGTGCACCCTGTCTCCCCACTCCAGCCGCCAGCTGGCTTCGGTGGCTGGGTCCGTGTGGGTCTCCTGCAGGAATGCTACAGAGTACCCCCCCTCCCGAAGGAAGGAGAGCACCTGGTTCCTGCGGAGACCCGTCCTGCAGCCCCTCATGTTCAACGTGCAGATGGAAAGAGGCATTACGAGGAGGGCTGGGGGGGATCCCGGAGGGCAGGAGCTCTAGCGGTCCTCGTTGGGCTCCGCAGCAGCCCCAGGCCTGCGCCATAGACCATCAGGGCATTGCGGAAGCTGTGGGCCCGTTGGTAGGCCGCCGCACCCTGCTGCCCGGTCCCTCTCCCCTCCTTCAGAGTGGCCCTCACGGCCCGGAGGATGCGGTGTAAGTCTCCCCAGCGCTGCAGAGCGAGCTGCACCCGGTTCCGGGCACCACGTGTGTCCCGGAGAAAAATGCGCAGCTCCTCACACAGCGCCTCGGGGGGGGCGTCCTCCGGCTCGGTCCCCGCGGTGGCCCTACGGCCCTTCGGGACAGGGGCTGGGGCGGACGGTGGCAGGAGAGGGAAGACAGCAGCCCCAAGTGGGCTGGGAGTGCTGAAGACAAGGCCGCCTCCTGGGAGCTCTTCAGGGGGAAAGAGGGGGGATATGCTTGCTCTATATAAATATATCAGGGGGATTAAC
>ML675607.1:4338378-4376896 GCA_007922155.1 Mesoclemmys tuberculata
TAGATGATCATATTGGTCCCTTCTGACCTATGAGTCTATGAGATAGCCCCAGGGGCGGCGGATGTACAGGCAGCAGGGTGAGGGGAAGAAGGTATGGGGACAGGAGGGGAGGGGTTGAGAGCGGGGAAGGGGTCAGGATTTGGGGTAGGGGTGGGGGAGTGGAAAGGGGGTCAGGGTCAGGCTTGGGGATGGGAGCTTCAGCCAGAAAGGCCGGGTCAGGGGGGTGTGCAGCCTCTAAATTGGGGCCGGGAGCTGGGGGGGGGGCTCGGGCCGGATGTTGTCCGGGGGGCCTGACTGTGGGGTCACAGCACCCCCGGTTTCAGGGCCCCGTGAAGGGGCAGTCAGGCAGGCATTCATAGGTGTGGGGGAGGCCAGCTGGCCCACAACAAGGGGCGGGGCACCCGGTGGCCCGGGGTTCAGCCTTTTGGCCTCTGCCAGTTCCTCGGGGGCCGTGGCTGTGGGTCCTTCCTCTCCAGCGCGGAGAGTGGAGGAGCTGAGGGGGGCCTCGGTGGTGGGACCAGGGGGGGCAACTGAGGATGGGGGTGAGGGAGAGGGGAAAGGTGGTTCAGGGGTTCCCTGCTCTAGATTGTCAAAATAACTACTTAACAAGCTAGACTCCTAAGTTTGTATTGAGGCACTTAAGTTTGCCAGATAGCAAATCCTGTACATGCAATAAAGGCTTGTCTTTCTTCCCCACCCTAAGCTCTGGGTATCAGGCTTCTGGTTCTGTTTTCCTCACTAGTCTCATTCTTTTTCTGTCCCTGAAGGAGGGGAAGTGGATGATGTGTACAAAAGGGGAGGGGATATCTTTCCCTTCTTATAACTTTCCACGCAGTTTCAGTGCCGCTAAAATCTTCTGCAAGGTGCTAAGAGCTGAGATCCTTTCTGTCCAGCAGCCAGGATTTACCTGTACTGGAATGCATTCAGAAAACTTACATAGCCCTTCTGCCAGGTGGAACTGATAGCAATCAGGGCTGGGTTCAATACCTAGGGTTGCTTTCTAATTATACAACAGAACCGCTCAAGCCCCTCCCCTTGGAAATTACTCACCACCCTCTGGGTGCCTCCAGAAGGCATTTCTTCCCCTCTTGCAAGCATGGCATTTTAGTGTAGAACGAAGACCTTTTAATAAAAGGAAGAAAAGAACTCTGCACTAGTTTGGGCAAACAGAGCAAGCAGGATTCATAACCCCAAAAACCATGAGCAAGACCCCCACCCCAGAATATTTTGAGCAGTGTCCTTTGTCTCTCCCTTCTTGCTTCCCCACACCCCCATTCACAGTTGTCCTTCGTCAGTGATGACCTAGAGCTCAGAAGTGCACCTGAGTGATTTCACCTCCCACCATGCCGGGGAAATGGGGGGTGCAGGTGGAAGAAGGCACTTTGCTTGCCCTGCCAGCTGTCACTGCTGCACTGCTCGCCACTCCCGCAGCTGCCCTGCTGGCCACACCATCTGCCTCTCTGTCAGTCACCCTGCTAGCTGCTCGTGCTCCTCCAGTCGCTCTGCCAGCTGTACTGCCAACCACTCTGCTAGCCACTCCACCAGCTGTCCTGCGGGCTGCCCTGCCACCACCTGCTTCTACTACGACCTCTGCGAGTCAGTCTCTCGAGGTTCCAGTGAGCTCTCAGTGGTTGTCAGTTCAAGGTGGGGAAACCTCAGTGCTGAAACAGGCAGGAGTGCTGCCCTACAGAAGATGATTTCAGCTCCAGCGAGCACTTAACAAAACAAAAGATTCCTAATGAAATCTTAATTAACTCCATCTTTGAACTGTGGGAGGGAGAGTTAAACCAACCCTGGGGCTCTTAGGTGGAGCCCACTCTGTGAGGCAGGAAAACCTGTCCCCATCCTCTATTCACCTTCACAGGGCTCTGCCAGTCCTGTTCAGATGAGAGCAACTCTTCCATCAGGACAGGCTAAACACAGTTCTGCTGCTATTTGTTCATACAATAAGGGGAACAACATTTCATTTCCCCTGCATTTAACACTAGAGTGATTTGTGACCCAGCACCAGCCAAAACGATCATTTGGGCAAAGCAGTACCATCATGCTGAGCACCTAGGCAGACAGGTGTGCTCATGCAAATACAGTCTGGCCCTGAAGCCTTTTGCACCCTCTTCCCCCAGCTATCTCAGCAAGGGAGAGTTCATTCGGACTCTGCTTATACTTCCATCTGATAAGAGCTAAGCAGGTGGTGAATTGTGATTGGCTAAGAATCGTGCACACAGCTAGTCTTTGCTAGAACCTCCTGTTTTGCGTTATCTTGTCCTCCATAACCCACCCTACCCACTTTTTTGGCTCAGACACCTGCTACGTCATTTCTTCTTGGTGCAGGGAGTGTCTCTTACTATATATTTGTACAGTGCACATTGGGACCCAAACTGAATTGAGGCCTCAGGCATTACTGCCACATAAGGGTTAAATAGTAATTAACAATGCCAGTCCAAGTCATTACCACTCATGATGCAGCAGACCTTTTGTATGACAATCATGATATGCCAGGGTGGCTCTGGTAAATTAAAAATGGAGCTTGCCCTTAAACAAAAACAGGATCAAGTCAGGAAGCCAAAAAACTAGATTGAGGGTAGGTGGGGACCCTATTCCATGGATAGATATTGTAGTGAAAGGGGATTACCAATATTCCTTAATATATGGGCCTCCTGAATGATTATCTCCAAGACCCTTCCCCCTACATTAACAGACACCTAGTCACACAGCTTCCTTTTGGAGCTAAAATAAGAAGAGACTGAAACAAGCTATTTCTTGAGGCTAGCAAACCACTTTGTTATAATGTGCTATCCTATTTTTCACAGAAGAGATAAAGGCATTTTAAAGCTGACCATACATTTGAATTAGGCAGTAAACATCTAGCCATTGGCAAAACTATCAAGTGTTCTGCAAAATTTAATTCCATGATTTGCTATAGTACCCCCAGCAAACTATTGCAATTAACTCCACCAGCTCATACGATAACAGCAACAAATGGCAATTTTACACTTGGCAAAGCTGGAAAACCTTAAGATGATGGACTTGCTCCACTGTATAAGAGCTTTATCCATTTGGCAATAGGGCTCATGGTGTGTAAATTTCATTTTTAAATGCAATGCCTTTTAACCTGCTTTTAGGCATGTTTAAGGCAATTTGAATCAATAACCCATGTGGCTCATTAAGGGCTCCATTCTGTAGCCAGCACAGACACAGAATTCCCTTTGAAGACCATTTCCTTTTTCTTAATTTCCTTATGCTGTTGTGAAAGTGGTTTATACTGCTGACTGTTTTAAACAGTATTAGCTTAGAAAAAAATTTAAATAAAAGTAGAACATATTTCAGAATATTTGAACTCAAGCAAATTTTTCCTTGTCATCCACAAAAATGTATCAAGTAGATTTTTACACAGCCATTCCTCTACTGCCACTACCCATACTACCACTGGCTACACTTCTACATACTGTGTGAGTACATGAGCAAGGGAATCACACCCCTTGCTTGCAGTGTAGTTGTAGCCATAAAGGAAGAAGACAGGCAACTGCCAGCCATGCTGCATGGTCTCAGAGGACACTGCAGCAAATCCACTATCCCACCCTACTGAGAACAAAAGTTATATTGGGGCTTGCCCTCATAACAGCTGAAACATCTTTATAGGGTTATAGTGAATCACAAATGGGATGAGAGCCAACAACATGATGCAGTTGCAAGTAAGTCTAATATGGTTCTGCGGTGTATTAATGTAAGTGTCATAGGTAAGGCACAAGGAGGTCATTCTGTTCTACTTGGAACAGGTGGGGCTTCCTCAGCTAAAGTATTATGTCTCTAAGGTGGATAAGGTCTTATCATAGGGAGTTGTTTTGTAGGTTACAAGGAAGGTAAAAATGGTGATGCCCACAATGAAGAGGGATGAGATATCCTGATCAACTTGTCTAGACCAGCTTCTGCTAGCACTCTTTTTAAGCTCTAGTTAATACAGTTAATGTGAATATAAAACATTTCTAATTACCACTTAGGCCCAGTCTACACTTACCTTTGGGATTCGGTGGCAGTCCATGGGAGATACGCAAGTGACGTAAATCACTTGCGTCTCTCCCATCAACTTCGCTGCATCTCCTCCGCGCGCTGTCCACACTGCACTGAGCCCTTCGACGCAGCACTACGCCACTTACTGGGGTGGTTTTCCTACATCGATTGCTGGATCGACTGAGCGGGTCTACACAGACCACTCAGTTGATCCAGAGCAATCGATCTGACAGCGGCAAATTTGCCACCGTCACTGTAGACCCAGCTTTAGATTCTTCACTGCAGTTAATTCTTCTTCGATTGTCAAATATCTAAAAATCTTGCTAGGATATATCTCAGACTTCCATAAGTTCAGGATCTTATCACTTGGGACTTGATCTTGTAAAGAGACCTGCATCTCTAGAAAGGTGCTAACTGCCTTAATCTCCCCTTGACATCTGTGGAAATTTGAGAGTGCTCAATATCTCTCAGAGGCTCACTCAAAAGATTTCAGGTTCAGGCCCCATTTGTGATTAATCTCAATGCCTATAATTGTGCCATATGCACCAGATATGCTATACACATAGTTAATTAAGATTCATGACTCAGTTTTGAGGTGGTGTTATTTGCTTCAACAAGCATTGGCAATACACTGGATTTATGAGGTATGTCTAATATTTGTGATTTTATAGAAAACTGAACTATCACTTTAATATAAAAGATAATTTGTACTTCTTTTACAGTTCCATCCATGCCAATCTCATCAAATTCTTTAGCAATTGTGTCAGTAGATCAAGAATATAATATGGCCCTTAGGATGAAACAACTTAAACTAATAATACAAATCCCATTCAGTAGCTCTTAAATACAGATATCCTGTCTTAATCTCCAAATCTAGTAATTTATTAGTCATACCCACAGGTTGAGCAATTTAGTCAGCACAAAAATGTTATTACCATGAATTGAAACTCTGTTTTAGGTGCCAAAAAACAGGTGCTTTACATACCGATGCACATTGGAAGACTTTTGCCTTTGAAAGCATCATTGTCACCACTGGGAAGCAATAGAAATTTCTGCACACCTCCTTGTCCCTTAATCTCTTAATCAATATGAATTCCCACTACCATGCAATGAATTCCTGCCTAATTGAAACAATTAGCCTAATATGGTTGTCAGGATAATACTTCTTTATAAATCATGACACATTAAGTATTAATTTCTTATCTAATTTGAAGTATGAATGCACACAGACCAACTCTAGTGTTCACTACTGATGGTAGAAATGTTGGCCCTGATCCAGAAATGCTGTGAGTGCGACCTTCATGTAGGCACAGGAGTCTTTCATTGTAGAATACCGACAGGATACAGTGAATGATAACATCAGAAAACAAACACCATATAACTCACCTCTGGCCTGTCTGCCCAATGTTTTCCTACATTACGCAGGCTCAACTGAATAACCTTCATGAGGCAGCACCCAGATTCATATAAAAGTGACCCGCAGGGAAAAAGTGTTTGATACACTTAAGCAAGCATATGAGTCTTGCATTAGGGAAAGAGACTCTCATACATTATTATTATTCTGACTAAAGAACTGTCCGTTCATCATATTAAATTTTTAAAAATTATCACTTGTTTCAGTGGCTCTAAGAGGTCCGAGACAATACTGAGACTCACCATGTTTGTTCATCTCCTTAGATATAATAAGACAGAGTTCCTGCCCCAAATAGCTTACAGACTAAATAAATAGATATAAGATAAACAAAGAAAAAAAGAAAAAAAAAGGTATAATTAGCCTTATTTTAGATGTTGGGGAACTGAGGCACAGGGAGATAAGTTATTGCTCAAGATCACACAAGAATTCTGCAGGAATTCTGGAAGATGAAACGAGAACTCAAGTCCCACTCCAGTTCCCTAGCCTGAAGGGCAGTCTTCCTTTCTGAGGAAATCATCATGATTTGATGCTCTGACAAAGCAGCTGTGAAATGAAGCAAGACAGACTTCCAGTTAAAGTCACAAACAACCCACATAACAAATATTCATAAAACACATAATGAAATATTTTACAGTTACAGTGCACCTTTTATCCAGAAGTCACTAAAGCATTTGACACATTAACAAATATGGGCATACTGTACTTACATGAATACCCACAAATCACTTTACAAACACAGTAAATGTTCTAGGAAGGATCACAACAGCTATTTTATAGCACACAGTAACACTGCATAGTATTTTAGAATAGAAAGTGGTGAATACCATAATCTGGGGATTTTCAAGCTGTCTCATAGTATAACCCACATCTCAATACAAAGGCCTATGACCAGTCCCATTTGTGACCACAGAGCTCACATTTCATTCCCTCTAACATCCTTGTGGCAATTTCTTACCTAGAAAAGTAAAGTAGTGCATTTTATCTGTCATTTAAATAAGTTTGGAGGCAGAAAGCTATCTTAACAAAAAGAGCTTGTGCCATGTCACCAGCAAGGTTTCTACCACCAAAATGTGCTCATGGACCAGTTTTAAAGCCACTGAATAAGAAATTGCCAGAGAAAAGTGGGCAAATTGACACCAAGCATGGAGAGGTTGCAAGCACTCTGGAGGCCAGACTTAGCATTCAAATTGATCTTGATAAATTGGAGATTTAGTCTGAAATCACTAAGATGAAATTCAACAAAGACAAGTACTATATTTATGAAGAAAAAAATAAACACAAAATGAGGAATAATTGGCTAGGCAACAGTACTGCAGAAATAGATCTGGGGTTAATACACATCAGAAACTGAATGAGTCAGTGTGATGCTGTTTGTGAAAAAGGCAAGTATAATTTTGGGATGTGTTAACAGGTGTCATGTAAGACATCTGCAAAGTTACCTCATTATCCACCTTCCAAATGCTTCTTTCCCATGATGCCTACAAAAAACTTGACAATGGCTAGGCTGCTGGTGCACTTACACCACAGCGTATCATGTTGACCATCAGTGTGTTATTTCTTTGTACTCCCTCATTAGTCTGTGTTTCCATCTGCTGTCTCTTATGCTGTGTTTGTATAGCACCTAGCACAATGGAGGTCCATTGTCCATTGGTCCATGACTGGAACTTCTAGCCGTATATCGTGTAAATAAAGGAATGCTGTGTCAGCAGAAAACCATCACACCTCCAAAACCTTGAAAAGCACATAGGAAAATAATAAATTGAATTAAGGGAGAATATCCACCACTTGTCAATAATATATTACCAAAAAAAACCCAAAAAACCTAACTACTGAATGTGCTCTGTAATGGACAGGCTATAGAAAAAGGTCATAAAGGAAAAGGCACATTTCTGTAGAAATGGCATTTTAGTAGAAATATGGCATATCAGAAGCCTGACTGAACATATGTAACATGAAGACTTCTTTACTGTGCCCCTTCCTAGAGATACTCTTTGCTAAGTGGAGGTTGTAGTCATTTTCCACCACCTTGCCTGTTAATGAGCTTCAGGGCCCCTATACTTTAGTTTATCCCAGCAAAAGTCAGTCTGGCTCAGTAACATATATATCAGTTCAGATAAACTATATCAATACATTCTTTCATGCATTGATTATAGTTGAAAAATATAATATTTATAGAATAGCTGCAGAATCAATGTTAATACACTGTCAACTAGAATCTAACACTTCAGTCCTGCAAATGCTTATGGATGTTGTTAATTTTATATTAGGGATCTCCAGTTGATAAAAGATGAATACAGTGAAATAAAAACTACCTTAGAAGGCAAGGAAGGATCAAGGAAGAGAAAAGAGGCAAATACATAAATGTGATGGGACAAGATTTTATAAATTAACAAAGGTGAGAGGATACGCTCTTGCCTACTATCAATAGAACATTACTGTTATACCATAAGACCAGAACCAATTCTGAACTTTCAGAAAAGCTTTGACAAAGTTTCACATGCTGGGTTATTATAAATCCTCTAAATATGGGCTACATAGTAAAATACTTAAGTGGGTAAAGAATCTGTTAGTGGGTGGAAAGCAGAGAGTTTGAGTTAAAAGTTGTATTCTTCAGGAATATTGGTGAGGAAGGGAATTCCACAAGACTCTATACCGAAACTGTTAGACTTATTTCCCGTGTTGATTTAGATAACCTTGTATTTCTGCTACTGTTTTAGACAACCTTATAAAGAGTCAAATAATTAAATCTATAGAGACTAACACAACAGGTTGTACTTTGTAGGGTAATCTTTAAGTGTAAACTTTGTAGGGTAATCTTTAGGGTAAAGATTAAGTGACTGGATTCAGAGGGGGGGATGTGAAATTTAACGTTTGATTCTAAAATAGCGGAGTTGTGTGGCAATAATACTCAAACTAAAGTATAATTTAAAATTCATTATTGAATTAGTCAATACAGTAGTGCAAAAGGATCTCAACATGTTATCATTTACATTTTCAGTTTAATATTATGCAGCATTATGGAAGGAAGTTGAAATGCTGATTTTTCGAGATAGATGCAAGTCCAAGGACATTTTCTGAAGAATAGCTAGACCTGCTTTACTAGACTACCATGAAAGTGTAGGCACACAAATTTACTCATCTGCTTTTTATAAGGACAATGAATGAAGGAATAATATTCACCACACTTGCTCATCAAAAATTTACTTTCCCCAGGTGAATGGGTTAGTATAATTTCAAATGTGGTATATCACACCATTTTAAAGTTCTGTGTTCAGCTCTGGTTACCTTTTGAAATAAATATATATAGATGAGAGAAAGTATAACACAGGACAACAAAGGTGACAAATGAAATGCAGGTGTTTACATTCTCACTGTCATAATATAGCCTTCAAACTTGGTACATTTTGTTCTTTTGCATTAGAAATACAGGTGTAATTTCTCATTCCGATTGAGCAAGGCATCCAATCTCAGTAAATCATATAAAGGTAATGTCACATTGGAAGGCATCACATCTTAAAACAACTACATCTACAACAACTGTAAGCCAAATGCTTTTGAATAGAACATTTTATAGATTACAGGGTAAATCTTTTTCCAGAAAGGTCACTGAAATGTGGGGGTGCAAAAAAAGATTTGAACCAAATATTCATGATGCCTCAAATCTTTCTGGTTAATTAGATTTCAAATAACTGCCGTTTGCATAGTTAACTAAAAGTCACTACTGCAAGTGGTAGCAGACAGTGTGAGAGATTCAGTATCTCTCTAAACCATCATATCATGAAAAGAAAAAAATCTTGAAGACCTAACATTATCCAGCTCAAGTTCTTTGCAGACATTAAGGTAATTGAGTAAGTGGGTAATTTAAAATTATCTTCAAATAATTCAACCCTCAGTTATCTCTGTCCATTGAATAGTGTCATTGCCTCTGGTACTTTTCATGCTCTCATACAATCTAAATCTGCAATTACTCTTCCCTCATTTTTGAATGAAGTGACATTTCCTAATGTGACTGAAATCTTACAGCTTGCTGCTATATCTTAAGACTTTATATAGGCCATGTGAACCTGTCATCCAGCTTCGTAATGACCAAACTCACATCAGCTTTCATCTGCTGACTCGCTACACTTGTATGATGACTTCTGTAACCTCCATTAAGGTTTCCATCCATTACATCTCCATTTTTTAACATCTTCAAATATAGGGAGAAATTCTTACAGGATGTACTTAATCCATAAAATACAATAAAACTGTTCAAATAAGGATTTAGATTGAGACATAATTCAGGAGGCATCAAAACTCATCTGATGGTAATATTTTTCCCTCCACAAAATGAAAATTTTGTGGAACAGCTGATATGAAAAAGAAAAATGCAGATATTAGAGGATCTATATGACCAGTGATTTGGTTTTCTTCGGCAGGTACCATTCAGATAATAGTTCATTTGAGTTGTTGAAAGAAATAATTTCTAGTAGCTAAACTTAACAAGATAGGCTTGGTTCAAGGTAAAATCCTTAACACGTATTCCCAGCAACATTGCTGACCAAATTCTCAGGTCACACTTTCCCAAAGTCAAAGGGCTAGTCTTTTGTCTTAAGTGAAAGAGAAAAGATAGGGAAAGATTCCTTGTGGTGTTTTTGCCCCTCACTTTTATAGTCCAGTCACCCTTTCAAGTGCATTCTTCTGACCCTCAAAATAAAGTTTATTCAAATGGTAAAGAAGGAAATGTGGAGTCTGGTGGTGAAGAGTGGCTCCATGCTCTCTTCTCCTTTGTGTATTCTGAAATGCAGATTTGCCTTGTTTCCTGCCATTTGCTCCTCCTGATGACTCATTGATGCTGTTTACTATTTATATGTAAACTAAGGCAAACATGCATTCTTTTGTTTAGGATAGACCTGTTTAAAACTTTGGTCTAGTCAGGACTGTGTGGGTTTGAACATGTGCTAACAATCAAAGGGGAATACATAACTTTACATATAGTGTTGCTACCAACATTTCACCATGACATTACTCACCATCAAAGCAGGTTACGTACAGAGATTATTACAATGGTGTGTGAATACAGGCTTGTTTTTGATCACAGTATGTATTACAGTAGTGTCTAGGGGACCCAACTGAAATCATGTCCCTATTATGCTAAGCATGGCATGTATACGTAATACAGCACAGTGCCTGCCCCCAAAGAGCTTGCAATCTAAATAGACATAAGTGGTAGTGTTCTTACTTTCCTTTTACAGATAGGGAATGGAGGTACAAAGATTAATTGACTTGCCCCATGTAATTCAATAAGTCTCTGGCACAGCTAGGAACAACACACAGATATTCCAAATCCCAATCCACTACTTTAACAACTAGACCAGTCTTCCTCTCTTACACCAGCAAGTATTCTGTATGTGGCATTTTTCCACAATAAAAAGTTATTGTTCATATTTGGTTTTGTACCCCTCCTCTTGTACCATCAGGTATTCCTGGCAACTTGTTCTAGGACAAATGGCAGATGTCTGAATTTCTTCAGAAATCTGGAACATTAGAATCATAGAACCATAAAAATGCAGGACTGGAAGGGACCTCAGGGGGTTATCTAGTCCATCCTCCTGTGCTGAGGCAGGATTATGTATATTCAGACTAATGCAGGTGAGAGTTATAATGCAACGGTTCTGCATCTTACAGGGTGCTAGATTAGATGACCCTTGAGGTCCCTTCTAACCCTATGGCATTATGATACTACAATTTACCCCACAGCTATCCCTGCATTTGCAGTAATTTATGCACACAGACAGAATTATGTCTTCCATACACCAAGAGCAAGGCATGTACTTTCAATCTTGATGACAGTGACAGGGTGCTGGGCAACAGAAAGCTGAGCCAGCCCTGTCACATGAGCCCTGATTAAGGGAGAATTGGAGCTGCCTGAATAAGTCTGCACTTAGCGATCCAGTAGGGAGCAGCTGCTGGGCTCATTAAAAGGATCACAGGAAGGCAGTGCACAGGAAGGCTGAGACTGTGAGGCCCCTGAGGCTGTTCTATGCTGTACATAGAAGGTAGTGGGCCAAGCAACCTGTAAATAAACTGCACGAGGGGGAGTATGAAGCCAAGGTCTCCGAATGGTTTTGAGCAGCAGGAGAGCCCTGCACAAACCCACTACAATGACTTATTTCAGATTAAGGGAGTCACAAACAAAGCCTCCATGAAAGGTAAAGCAAACAATAGCATATTACTCATGCTGTAACTTTCTGCATCAGAACTGAAATAGCTGTCCATGCTGTCTGCAAAGATGTCTCCACACTTAAAAGTGCAATTCACAGGAAGTTGAATGACATCATCTCCTGTAAGTGAAAAATGGGTCAGTTTTACAAAAAGCAATTGGAAACACTATTTTGAGTAACAAAGATTTTCATATAAAACACAGGGGAAACTGTTTTCACAGTATGTTCACTGTGGAAATAAGTACTAAGTTAAGTTAGAAAATAAAACTAGATTTGGATATGCAAAACTCATTAAATGAATTAGCCAAAGAAATGAGACAAAATTACATGAAACCACAATGGGGTATTATCACAGCAGAATGCTCCAAGACATCACAGGGATGCCCCAAAGTGTGTTACAAAAGCCAGATGGCATTTAAAGCAACATTGCAAAGATTCCAGTTCCTGTTGGAAGAAATCTATGGAGTATTTCAGATATCAGTGGAAACAAAATGAAAAGGTAATGCCAACGAAGCACTTAAATATGGTGCTTAGGGCTAGAGGACTGTTTAAAACTTAAGCAGATGCTCAAGTATTTTGCTGAATAGAATTCCATGAACCTGAAAACTAAGACTTAGGCCATTATCTTAGATAAAGCAAATAACCATAATGATTAATCTAATCAGCTACCCCTAATTTTCAGGAATATAAGAATGCCTGAGAGATAAACACTATGGACAAGATTCACAAGGGGAACTTTTAGGCTCCTAATGGCCACTTTAGGAGACTAAATCTAACATTTTAGGGACCACTGGCATTCACAAAACCTCTGCCACCTAATTTGCAGGAGCCTATGATTTCCACTGTTAAAATCCTGGAGGCACCTACATTTCAGCAACTGGGCACATATTCAGCCTCCTCAATCTTCAATACAATGGAGCAGTTTGACACCTAATTCTATTGGGTAGAAGGCGCCACACACTCATTTCCCTCCTTCCAATCCAGTTTCTCCACCAAAAACAGTGAATGCAGTTTTAATAACTTAATCCCAGAGGAGAATGTGAATCCTGCTTGGAGAGAGGCACCAAATTCCCTGTGGGGGCACAAGATAGACTATATCCCTCTTCTCTGCATTTCCAATTGTGTAGAATCTAAGGTTAGAAGGGACTGCAAATATCATTCAGTCTAACCCCTGGCCAAGATTCAGGATTTGTTGTGGTAGCCTACCTAGCTCGCTGTTCACTAAGCTGGCATTTCTCAATCCTTTTTCTAGCTGCCTAACTTTCCTCATGTTTTGAATGTGGATCGTAGACACTAGCCTAGGCTAATGGAAGAAAGTAAATCCCACTGAACAGCAAGACACTTAATAGTTAGGATGCTGCAGCTCTAAGTATTGCAGTGTCTAACTCCTCCTTGGGAATCTAGTCCTACATGGTTGTGAGCTTTCTGCTGTAAGTTAACCAAAGAAATGTAGAACTGATCTGGTCCTTTTCCTGAAGCCAACGGAGAGTGATAAGGTGGCTGAGAAGGAATTGTGACTAGCTCAGCAGCTAGGGTTTAATTTAATTGCAAGTGCTGAAGTTCTCAAAAAGGGGCACTGGAGAGGGAGCGGGGAGGATAAAATCTTCTCTCTGCCCCATATTGCAGAACTGTAGTCTAGGCCCCTGCAAGGAACAGCCAGAATGCTCCTTCCCCTTAGCCCATCCTGTTACTACATAACCCTAACACTCCCTTGCCTAAAGGGAGTACCCTTGCATGTGCACAGGAGCTGTTGGATATTGCCTCCACAGAGTGGAACTGCAATGACACATTTGCAGCCAGAGCCTGTAAAGGGACAAGCAGGATTTGACCCATAATGAACAGTACTTATAGTCAAGAGATAAACAGATTTAGAAATGAGTTTAGTGAGGATTTATTTACACTGTTACTAAAAGAGGAACACAAACATTTATTTTAAAAGGAAATCCCAGGACATTTTAAGGGGTAAACCCAACAGAATGGAACGGTTTCATTCCATTACAAAGGTTCTCTCAGACCCTGCCTCCTGCCCCCATTTTTAATTCACCCTGCCTGATTCTTAAGTAAGATCATGTTGTTCAAATAGGCAGCAGATGCCAACAATAAAATCTAACCAAATTTCAAGTTCCATTTTTACATTCCAGGCTCCAAAGAGAAATTGTAGGCTGTGGTACAGCCACTCTCTAGACTTCAATCCTTACTTATTTTCAATAACACTGCTGGAGGTCCCAAATCATGTTAAAGTTGGTTTGTAAATTGGATTTTCAAACTTCAGAAGAAATGCATAAGCAGGGTAAATGCACTTTCTTCTTATCTTGCATCACCAGTGCTTACACTAATTTCAACAAAATAATCTCTAAAAGGCACAGATTGTATAAATTAGCAATGCCGTATCCATTGGACTCCTTCCTTCAGATCATCTGTAGGCTTTACATTAGAAGAAGGGAAAAAAGTATAAAGCAACAACACAAAAAAAAGTTTAATCTCTGCCTGAAGCACACAGCATGATGTGAGAATTGATACCAGATTTTATTTTAATGAAAAGCAATTTAAGGAAGTTCTTTTTAAAGTGGATCAACTAGTCTTTGACTAACTAAGGAAACTGTATTTTCACCTCACATGTTGCTGATGGTTTAGTACTCTCAACTAGTTTACACTGACATTTGCAGGACTTACTTGCTCTTTTTCTTCAGGTTATTTCTTTGTTTTTGGGTGGGAGGAGAGTAGAGTGGTGATAATGTTTGTTTTAATCACTGATGTTGTCTCATGGGGCCACAATTACTTATTGTAAAATGTCATTAAAGAACAAATGACCCTGCCACCTGGAGCACTTTACAAGGTAGTGTTAAACACCACCTATTTGAATATAAAATCTTCTTCAGCTAATGATTCACTGGCTGGGCTTGATTGGACCCTGGGTGCAGGTGACAGTTAGGCAACTGAGTGCTCACTGTTTTACATTCCTTATTACACAAAACAAATCAATTTTTCACATTAATTTACCTTTTTTCTATACTCCATCTAAAGGAGTACCTATTATGTGATAATTCACTACTAAACAACATGTAAGTCGTGTCCACAGGTGTTCTGTGGGTAAAAATATTAGCCATTGTTTTCATAACCTTTTGAGTTACAACAAATGTTTATAGCTTTAGTATATTGGTGATGTTAATTCTATTATAAAGACAGTTGAAGTGGACAGGCCTAAAATGTAAACATTCATTTGCATATTGCACTGCAAGCTTCATTCTGAAAAAAAAACCTTTCAACTCCTTAAACAGAGCAGTTAGCCAAAGACTCAAAAAGTAACAGCAAAATTTTTTTAAAGTACATCAGAAGCAGGAAGGCTAGTAAACAACTAGTGGGGCCACTGGATGATCGAGATGCTAAAGGCACATTCAAGGAAGATAAGACATTTCCAGAGAAATTAAATGAATTATTTGCATCGGTCTTCATGACTGAGGATGTGAGGAAGATTTCCAAACCTGAGCCATTCTTTTTTTAGATCACAAATCTGAGGAACTGTTCTAGACTGGTGTCATTAAAGGAAGTTTTGGAACAAACTAATAAATTACACAGTAATAAGTCACCCGGACCATATGCTATCCACCTAACAGTTCTGAAGGAACTTAAATGTGAAATTGCAGAACCACTAACTGTGGTATGTCATCTATCATTTAAATCAGCTTCTGTATCAGATGACTGGAGGATAGCTAATGTGACACCAATTTTTTAAAGCAATTACAGGCCAGTAAGCTCAACTTCAGGACTAGGCAAATTGGTTGAAACTATAATAAAGAACAGAATTATCAGACAGATAAATATGACTTGTTGGGGAAGAGTCAACGTAAATTTTGTAAAAGGAAATCATGCCTCACTAATCTACTAGAATTCTTTGAGAGGGTCAACAAGCATGAGGACAAAGATGATCCAGTGGATATAGTGTATTTAGATTTTCAGAAAGCTTTTGACAAGGTCCTGCCCACCAAACGCTCTTAAGCAGTTAGCAGTCATAGGATAAGATGGAAAGTGGATCAGTTAAAAGTTAAACTTTTCCTGGTTAAAAGTTAGGAAACAAAGGGTAGGAATAAATGGTCTGTTTTCAGAATGAAAAGAGGTAAATAGTGATGTCCCTCAGGGACCAGTACTGTTCAACACATTCATAAATGATCTGGAAAAAAGGGTAAACAGTGAGGTGGCAAAATTTGCAGGTGATACAAAACTACGTCCAAAGACGACTGAAGAGTTACAAAAAGATCTCACAAAACTGGGTGAGTGGAAAATGAAATGGCAGTTGGAATTCAATCTTGATAAATGCAAACTAATGAACACTGGAAAACAATCCAAACTATACATATAAAATAATGGGGTCAAAGTTAGCTGTTACCACCCAAGAAAGATTTTGGAACCATTGTAGATAGTTCTCTGAAAACATGCACTCCATGTGCAGCAGAAGTAAAAAACATTAACAGAACGTTGGGAATCATTAAGAAAGGGATAGATAATAAGATAGAAAATATCATATTGCCTCTTTATAAATCCATGATATGCCCACATCTTGAATATTTCATGCAGATCTGGTCACCCCATTGCAAAAACATATATTGGAATTGGAAAGATATGGAAAAGGGCAACTAAAATGGTTAGGGGGATGGAAATCCATAGGAGGAGAGATTAATAAGAGTGGGATTTTTCAGTTTGGAAAAGAGACGACTAAGGGGGGGGGTATGATAGAGTCTAACACATCATGACCGGTGTGGAGAAAGTAGAAAGGAAGTGTTATTTACTCTCTTTCATAACAAAAGTTCTGAAAAGTTATAGATTGGCAAAAGTAAAAATGAAAAAGTGGGATACTAAAACCAGGACAACATTCATTCTATTGCATTTAGTGGGTGGAAAAATGGGAAAGCGAAATAAAGGGGAAAACAGAAAAATCTCCAACATATTGAAAATTCAAAAACTCAAAATACAAAAGATTCTGGTAATGGTGCTTCCAACATAAAAACTGCCACCAATATCTTCCAGTTAGAAGTATGGTTTTTTGCTTCATTTGACATGGCCAGATGTGTCCCCACATGTTCAAAAGTAGCATATCGAGAGGCTGAGAATGGCCATGAAAGACCTCATCAACAAGTCAAAAGCCAGGGACTTTCTTCAAGGGGAGGGAGGGATAGAAGTCTAAGAAGCAGAAACTCTGAAAGGGAGTCAGATGGGAAGGGATGTGTGTGTGGGGGAAATAGTATGTTATGCAATTAAATACTATACCATAATGCACAGGCAGAAGGAGATAGTCACGCCTTTAATTCTACAAACTTTTGTCGCTCGGGAGTGTGAAAAAACATCCTGCTGAGCAATGTAATTTTTGCCGGTACAAGCAAGAACTAGTATAGCCACGTTATGTTGGCGAGAGGGCTCTCTCCTGCTGACATAATAAAGCCACCTAAGATGTCTATACTCATGCTTATGCCGGCAAAATTTATGCCACTCAGTGGATGCTTTTTCACGCCTCGGAGTGACAAAAATTTTGCTGGCATAAGTGCAAGTGTAGACAAGCCCTAAGAATTCCAGGGTGTCATTTCCTAATTGCGGAGTGCCTGGCTTTGCAATCTTTATTAACGTTCCTTAGTGGAAAGTTGAAGAATACTAGCCTTCTGTACGTTTTTCTAATGTATTTTTCAGCGTCAGATTCTGGAATCTTTATTTGCAAAGAGAAATATTTACTCATGTGATCTGAAACGAGTGGGATTACTTAAACTGAAACAAGTGGATTTAAGTTTTTAAAGCCTGGTTTGACAAATCCTGGGCTGGGATGATTTAGTTGGGATTAGACCTGCTTGAGTAGGGGGTTGAACTAGATGACCTCCTGAGGTCCCTTCCAAACCTAATCTTCTAAGATTCTGAGTAAATCCTATTCTACCATGAGCAGTGGCTACAGAGTCTCTCCCTCAATTTTTAGGAAGTTGCTGAAATCTGAATTCAGCCTTTGGCATGATAATAATTATAATTAGTAAAGTGTGAAGTACTTTATAAATCTACCTTTTCTATTTGCTGGGTTAACAGATTACATAAGGGACTCAAGTGATGCCTTGAAATCTGAAGGTAACAAACCTTTTCTCAGAAAGTACAGGCTGCCTAAGAGTGTCACTCTAAATACTGCGCTGATCAATGTTTTGCAATATCCAGGAGGAAGCAGCATAACAAATAGACTTGTTATTTTGTAGTAATACAATGACTATTTTTTGAGATTAGAGGTATTATAATTCAGATATACAGACAATAGCACATCTGATAGTCAGACATTACAGAGGATGAATTACATGGCTATACAGTATTATAAAATCCTCCTTCTTGGAAAGATGACAGTTTAAACTCTCCCAATGTTAAGATTAAAGCCACTGAAATGTGAAATGGCTGGTGTATTGTCAAGTATGATGCATTATTTCTCCAATCAGATATGCAATCTCCTATAAGCTTTTCTGGATCAGCGTAGATACTTTATACAGTACCGTTGGCATTTATATATTTCTTTTAATTTATTTTATAATGTGGCCATCCAGTGCTCTAAACACATGCATGAAATACAATTAATAAGATAACATTAACGTTCTGAAAAAGTGCCTAAGCAACTTAGCCTAAATTCCATTTTTAAAAGTGACTTAGGTATTTAGGAACCTAAAACTCATTGGAAATCAATGGGATTTAGCCTAAGTCTCTTTTGTAAATGGGACTTAGGCACTTTTAAAAATTTTACCCAAGGCCTGCAAACTGGAACCAATATCTAGGGACACATCTTAAGTTGCTGCAAAATGGTTCAAGTGACTTAAGTGTAGCTATCTCAACTTACACCCATTGAGGATCTAGCCCCAAAGTATAAAAACCCTCACACCCACCCCGAAAATAAGGCTCTCCCACCACTCAACTTGGATTCTCAGAAATATGCTCACAGCATTAAGAAACTGCATCTCCAGTGCACTGACAAGGGAAGTAATACTGATGCCATGACCTTATTTAGTGATTTATAGGCTAAAATAAATACCATACAATTGTACCCAAGTATGAACTGAAAGCCAGTGAAGATCGTGGGTCACAGATGCGATCTATACTCCCTGCAAGAACCACCACTTAAAAAGATAGGCCAGGAAATCCATTCCAAGTTTCTAGGTGATTTGAAGGTGTAGGCACATGTAGACATATAGCAGTAATCTAGTCTGGCGGTCACAAAGATGTTAAATCACTGATGTGAGATTGTAACAACCAACAAATATTTTTACATTGTAGCACCTGAGGATAAAAAAAAATATTCTCGTTTGTAAACCTGAGAAACAAAGGGGAGCAATTTCACTTTTGCTATTTTAACCTCTTGTTGCCTCTAAGCATCCTCCCCAGATTTCATCTCAGCCACCTTGTCCTTACCCATGCCTCCCTCACAGTCAGCATATGATATACAGCCACCCAGTTTGTACAGGCTCGCACTGAGAGAAATATACAAGGGGAGACCCAATCTCTGATCTGCTGGAGAAGAGATTCCTTAGATAACATTGATGTTCTTGTCATTTATGCTCAGAGTCTCAAAGTTAACTAGAACGTATACTATAGCTGAAGTAAATGTCAGTTTTTTTGGTCTGGATAACTTAAAAAAAGATTTTTGAACTATATAGGACACTGAAGTGTCTTACTACATTGAAGAGCTGTACCATCACAAGTAAATGTTTTCTTCCTTAGTTTTCCTTCATTAATTTTGAATTAAAGAAATCTATAGTAATATATCATTAGCATTCTGACAAACTGGCAAAAGCCAAGAAATTCACAGCTGAATTGGCAGCATTTTCTCTTAGCATTTCAAAGGTGCTCTGAAGAGTAATTTTTGCACACCGTAGCATTTATTCTGCATTTCAGCACCACTACGCAATATGCAGATGTGCAGAATAAAGGCACAGTTTTGCATTTCATGGCTTTACTTGGTTTCCAGGTAACAGACATGTTTGCACTGTAAAAGAGATACTGAATTACATTATGATCCAAGGCCCACTGAACTCAATGGGAAGACACGCGCTGACTTTGAAGAACTTTGTATGAACACTTAGGGTGAGATCCACAAAGGGATTCTAACTTTAGGGGTCTATGTCCAAAATTTAGGTCCTAAAAATCCCTGCTCAACTGCTGCCTAAGCTTGTAGGTGCCTACAATTCTGCTGGTAAAGTTCTCTTGGTGCCTAAAAACTGAACATATGCACAGTTGCCTAAAGACTGATGCCCAAACGCCTAGCTCACACTTGAGCCCCAGCTGGATCCTCAAGAGACCCCCCACAAGCATTGCTTTGCCCTGCTGCGCCTACTCCAATAGGTGTGCTCTGAGCATGCCTACTAGAACAGGACCTGCACAAAACACTGGAGGTGGTGCTTCCCCTGCCCCATGAGTTTCATCCAAGCAGTTAGAGCACTCGCACAGGATGTGGGAGACCCAGCTTCAAATCCCTTCTCCACATCAAGCAGAGGGCAATAGGAACCCATGTCTCCTACATCATGAGGGAGTGTTCCAATCACTGGGTCATTGGGTATGAGGGAGGCATCAACAGCACCTCCATCTCCTGCCCCATCCTTCATTTGTTTTGTGAGAAATGGCTTAGGCATCTAGCCCTGGTCTATATTACAGAGTTTAGTTGATTCAAGGCAGATTACTTGGACCTAACTCTGAAAGGGACTTCTCTAGAATTTCATCCCTGCTGATTTAACTCATCCTCTACACCAACTGAACTCCAGCTCTTAGAGAGGCAATGTCAACGTAGTTAGTTGAGGCAGTGCCAGTGTAGAGACTGTCTTGCTTACATCTGCTGTTGCTGACTCTTAGAAGCCATCCCACAATACCATACACTGACTGTTCAATTGGTGTGAGAGCTCCTGATGAGGATGTGTATTGCTGACACAAGGAGCAAAGTGTAGATGTGCACAAGCAATGTCATTACTGCAGCAGCTGTGCACTGGTTTAAGTTAGGCCAACTTAATTTTTTTCTTAATTTTAATGTAATAACATTTCCTAAGTCTCTTTTGTGGATCTAGCCCTTACTGACCTCCTAGTTCTAACTTAACCACAGGTTAGAATGCTGACTTCCAATTTAGAGTGACATAATCAGGTAATCTATATTGCTCCAAATAAAAACATTTCACTTAGTTCCTCACTTTAATGATGATGAAACAAAACCAAAAGAGTTTAAAATTGTTCATTTTAAAACCAGTAATTATTTATAGAACAGACATCACGAGTGCTTCAAATATGTAACATTCATCAGGGTCTAAGATGAAGAAAAACACCACCCTTTTCCTTCAATCTAACCCATTGTAATGTCCAGAATAAATAAGAACATTATGGGTTTTCTTCAAAAATGAAAACATTTGGATAGCAAAGAATTCTGGGTGGGTGAAGTTTGAAAACTGGTGATTATATGATATCTTACACAGCTATATTTGCTAGTTGGGAAGTAGTATCAGTGATTTAGCAGGCAGAACTAATTCCCTTTGAGTCAATATTCTGGCAATCAAAAATCCCAAAATTAAAGATCTGGTCTATTACAACGGTCAGCTTTTGAGGTTCCTCAGAGGAAATGCTTTGGAGTACTTTGTGACACAGACACTACTGACCTGAAAATAATTATAGTTCAAGAAACTAGTCTCTAGGGTTTCCACAGTGTCCATAGCTATTATGTAAAGAGTTACTAAACTGTAGGGAGAGGCCAAAGAGGGTTTCAGCATTGAGTCGACTCCTATGATGTGTTGGTACAGACTCAACCTCTAAAGACATTCAGCTATCCTGTTAAATAGATATTCACACTTTCCCACAGTAGTTGTTTGCCCAGATGTAGATTTTCAAAAGCATAAAGTAGAATTAAGTGCTTAATTCCACTTTTTGCCATTGAAAAGCTTTCCTAATAGTGTTAATATTTTATTGAAAATTAAGTTCTCTCTCTTACTGCAAAGGTTTGTCCTAAAAGTGATGAGATTTACAGGGATTAGAATTTACATTTTACAGGAAATTTCATTATTTCAAAATTTATTTTCATTCTAAATCAGAATGAAACTACAAGTTTTGAAATGTTATATGAAAATTTCAGTAAAAAATTTTTTTTGATCAAACAAAACCATTTCTTTCAATTTTGCCTTTTTTAAAAAAATCATAATGCCAAATAAATTTGAAATGAAAAGTAATTTCAAAATGAGCAATTAAAATGTTCCAAAATTGCAAAAATTGAATCTTTTGGCATTATTGAAATGCTTCTTTTCCATTTTTCCTAAACAAATGTGGAAGCGGACACATTCCCATGGAAAGCTTAGGTTTCAACAAAACAGCATTTCCCAAGGGAAAATTTTTGTTGGGAAATTTTCAACCAGCTCTAAAATAAAAAGGAATTAGTCATATATTTAGCTAGAAAGATTGTTTGTTTGCTTTGCAAACTCATGTGTTGTATGAATATTACATATTCTATATATTTTAAAGCATTAATATTTTGTTAGCTTATTGGATTAATTACAGAAGGCCAGGGGTAACATTTCCAAGTAAAACTTGAAACTGATCTGATTTATGGAGCTTTTTCAAGGTTTTCACATGAAGTCAGGGCAAATACAGTGCTTTCAGCTGGATTTTGGGGTTATTTGAACTCAAACTCAAGAAGGGACTAAGGCGATGCCAACACAGACAAATCAAAATTAGAAATGAGGAGTCCACAGACCCATTGTGAATTTAGAACCATACTGATTTGAAAGACCTTGTTACATGGCTGATACAAAGAAGCATTATCTGTGATTAAAACAGTGTAATTGAACTCTGCATTTTCCAATCATTAATATTTCCTAAGAGGTAAGAAAGAAATACTTGGTACCTTATGACTTTACACATGTTTAAATACATTTATGTGTGGCAAATAATGTTTTTTAATTTCTATTTAACCTCAAAATATACAATGGAACCTTATTTCTTAAGGATCTGAGACTGTGAAACTAACTGTTTAAGAGTCTGTGAAATGTTATATTTAGCTTTTATATTTTTTGGTCAGTGTGTTTATTATACTACAAACAGGATATTTAAAAGTATCTACCTTTAAATATATTGTGGAAAATTGCCAGCTTCCCCCTCGTGGGTCTCACGCTTTACTTCTGTCTTTTGCGGTCAGGACGTCCCCAGCTACCTCATCTCCCCTGACTGTTGCGGAGCTCTGTCTCCTGACCAGGAAAGAACCTTCTCCTACAACTGTCCCAGACCTTCTGGCAGCTTTCCCCACCCCCCCCCTTCCTTTAGGGAAGGCAGGGTTTAACTACCCCTAGTCTGGCCCTTTATTGGGTCCAGATGCTGCTAATTGCCCTGCTCTGCTCTACCCTCTGCCTCCCCGGCAGAGGGTTTTTAACCCTTTCGGGCCCTCGTACCAGCCCAGGTATACTCTTTTGCAACCATCTGGCCTGACTTTACCATATATATGAATATATATATGGGCTGAATTGTAATACCTGCTATTCAACAAAGTAAAGGTATGGCAATTGGGCCCTAGGCACATCCTAAGCTTCCACAAGTTCTATTTACCTTAAAGTACAGAATATTCACTTTAAATAATGAGTGCATATTTTGTTAATTGATGGAAAGTGTAACTTTGTGTACTTTTTACCATTTTGAAATGTAGCACAAGCTGTGGGTATAAATGACCCAAATTAGCCTAAAGAAAGGTTTTAAGACCTCTAATAAAATTTGATCAATTTAATTCTTCCTTAAAAAGCAATCTTCTGTGAGTCCATGTAGTGTTAATGAGCTATCTCAGAAATTCCCTAACCACTAATGAAGATCACTGTCCTCCATCTGTGCTAGGAAACTCTAGATTTTACAAATCTCCACCTAATGAGATATTCTTGACACAAAACAAGCTTACATTCTGCCAAAGCCTCTACTGCATGGCTGCTTCTCAGGGAAGCAAAGACTGAATAGAAGAGGATAATACAGATTGACCTGAAGTTAGATTTCCTTTTTGCTGGGCTTTTTAAAAAAAAAAAAAAAAATCTCACTTCTGACCTACTTAGGAGACTGAAGATACTCCATTTACATCTATAGTTAAGGGTTACGTGGTATATTGCATAACCGGAAGTATATATCCTGGGCAGCTCAAGATGACTATTAATTCCTGCTAGTTTAGGGAAAGAAGATTATGCTGACATGTCTCTTCAATGAAAAGTCTTGTTGATCACTAAATTGATTTTGCTAACCTAGCAAAGCTGTGGCCTGGCATTTACTAACTCCACTAAAATAACACTGGACAACAAAGATTTTGCTTCCTGAATATTTTTGGGTGTATCTTATGGATTTTGGGCTGCCGATTATGAATATCACCATGAAATTTCCCTATCATGTACTGTTTTTTTGAAATCGCCTATATTTGTTATTTCAGTTCATAATTTAAGTCTATTAAAATTTTTCCCACAATGTAAGCTGAAAAGTTTTCTCTCTTGTGTCCAAGCATGCCTGGGCATGCAGTTACACTGCAACTAGTGCAGGCCACACAACAAGCAGTGGGAATGCTAAGGCTTAGGCAGGGCAGATGCTGGCAGGACAGGTTTTAGAAAGGTTATAAAAGCATTTCGCACACACCGTTCTCTGCATTGCGTTTATATCAGTTTGCATTCATATTGATGTGCATAGCATATTGTGTTTACTCACAATAATAAAGCAATTGTATTTTCAGGAGGATCCATGATAGCAAAATGTCTTGCCCATGTCGCAACAGCCGCGATACGTTCTGTTACATTTGTGGCTAATATACGCTTAAACCTCAAAGACGGAGCATGACTGCAAGTATCAAGAAAGGGTATGAGCTCTACTTTGGCTGTAAAATTGGTGATCAGGACAAAGCCTGGGCTCCTCACATTTGTTGCACAACATGGCTGTCGATCTTAGAGCTTGGCTCAGAGGTACTCGGAAGTCAATGCCGTTCGCTGTCCCGATGATATGGCGAGAGCAGAAGCATCATGTGACAGACTGTTACTTCTGTCTGACCATTGTGTCTGTGTTCTCTGCTAAAAACAAGAAATCCACTGAATACCCCAATCTCCCTTCAGCCATGAGACCTGTGCCACATGATGACAGTCTTCTAGTACCAAAGCCACCAGAGACATGGAGCCTAGAAAAGTCAGATGAAGATGCCATGATGCATGTGTCAGGAATGGAAAATGACACTGATCTAGATTTTGAGCCATTTACTCTGAGTGAGCCTTATCTGATAACTCAATCTGAGATAAATGACCTGGTCAGGGACTTGGGTTTGTCAAAGGCAAAAGCAGAATTACTGGGTTCAAGACTGCAAGGATGGGGTCTGCTGTCACCAGGCACGGAAATTTCTGTCTTTCACAGCCGCCAAGAAGATCTGACACAATTCTTTGGTCAGGTTGATAATCTGTGTTTCTGCATTGACATTGATGGGCTGTTCACAGCTTTGGGTTGCCAGCAAGACAACAATGGCATCTTTTTATTGAATCGTCAGTGTTAAGCCTGAAAGCTGTGTTGTTACACAACAGCAATGTCCACCCTTCAATACCAATCGGCTATGCAGTACACATGAAAGAAACATACGGGAATATGGAAGTTTTGTTGAAATACATACTGTACAGCAACTACAACTGGAACATGTGGTGATCTGTAAGTAGTCACGCTGCTACTAGGAATGCAGCTCAGATATACCAAGTACTGTTGTTTCATTTGTGAATGGGACAGCCGTGCTAAAAAGTCTCATTACATTAAAAAGGACTGGCCACTCCTTAAGCACTTGGTTCCAGGGCAGAAAAGTGTGGCACGTAAACCACTTGTAGACCCAACAAAGATATTTTTGCCTCCTCTTCACATAAAACTCGTACTGATGAAAAGTTTTGTGAAAGCGATGAACAAGGAAGGTGAAGGATTTCAATATTTGAGACAGATGTTTCCCAGCATAACTGATGCCAAGATTAAGGAAGGCATTTTTGTTGGTCCACAAATCAAACAGGTCATCAATGACAGGCAGTTCGAAGAACTTCTAGTAGGGCCGAAAAAATCGCATGGAAGGCATTCAAGGATATTGTTGAAAATTTTCTTGGCAACTACAGAGCACCAAACTACGTGCAGCTGGTTGACAACATGCTTCAAGCATACAAAACCATGAAGTGCAACATGTCACTAAAGATTAATTTTCTGCATTCACATTTAGACTTCTTTCCTGCAAATCTTGTGCAGTCAGTGACGAGCATGGTGAAAGGTTTCACCAGGACATTGCGATCATGGAAAAATGGCATCAGGGCAACTGGAATCCATCAATGCTGGCCGATCATTGTTGGACACTTAAATGAGAAGCCCCAGACACTGAGTACAGACAAAAATCATCAACAAAACATTTTTAGTTCAGTTGAAGTATTGCAAAGTGCCAGCACCGTTATGTGATTAAACACATTACATTCAATAAAAGTCAATTTATTGCGTCTCCAAATTCCTACGTGATACAAGTAGTCTGAAATTACATTTGTGTTCAGCTTTCAGCGGTCTAGCATAATCAAAAAACAATTTCTGAGGAAGCAACGCTTTTGAAAAAATTTGTTGTCCAGTGAAGTAAACAGTTCCCAAATAATAGCAGAGAGATCCCCCCAAATAGTGGAGATATACCCGCTACCAAAGCAGGCTGACAAGTGGGATGAATAGTGGAAAGAGGAAATTCATATTTTTGACTGAGAGGGCAGAGACTGGACAGATGCCCGCTTCCCAATAGAAGAATTAGTCCAGAATGAAGGACTGAGCCTGCAGCCACAAGGAACTGAAGGTGAGGCAGTGGGAGATATTTCATACATTAAACACAAACACCAAAAAAGTGTGAGAGAAGAAGCGTCTGTTTCCCTGATCACTTTGCTTACTTGTGTATCCTTCTGTCCTGCCTACGGTCTGGACGGTTTGTGGTCTTTTAACATGGTTTTTTGGGGTAGCGACGGTGACTTCTGCTGTGTCTAGGGGACACCAACCCTGAGTGTGCACTGCCACAATATAAATAACTAGATATAAACGAACAACATACAAATAACTCCAGGGCTGCAGAGTCAAACACTCAAACATTGAGATATACCAGAATTAAGTGTGTCTGCTCCTCTTGTGTGTATGCATCAGGATAGTCTTGTCCAACAGCTTATAGGAAGTCTGCAGCAGAGTCAGGAATAAAGCGTCAAGCTCTCCTGGGTCCTAGTCCAGTGCTTTAACCACAGAATACTCTCTTTTCTTGCAATCCTCTGCCTCATTTGCTGCACATCCTGTATAATAAGTGAAGGAGTGGTCTTGTAAAACCAGCAATATGTCATCATGTAATTAAAGACTCCAGCATAATATACATGGACCAGGGAGCCAAAGTAAGGTTATGTAGACAGGAAGAGATTCTCATTTGCAATATTAGAGACTTGGAGCTAGATTCTAACCCTTGCCATAGCCACTTTGTGTCATTTCAACAACACACAGGAGCCCTAGAGAGAGTAGAGCCTCTGGGAGGGGAGATTCAACTCTATGCAGCACCTTCACACGCTGCCTCCAATATAGCAACATGCCAGAGTTTGGAGGGAGTTGTTGGGGACAGAGAAGCCTCTAGAATTAAGTGGGGATGAAATGAAGAATTTCTACATTTTTGATCCAATGAAATATTTGGAAAGAGTTCACTGTGCTTTGGAAATTAAAATTTTAGCCACACCCCTCCGCCCCCCACCACAGCATCTTTCTAAAAAAGTTTTAATCACAACAAATTTTCCTCCCCACCCCTCTCGTGCTAGTTTTTGCAGTCAGTTCCTTCTCAACAGTAGCGACTCTCCCGGGCATATTCAGTATTTTTCATATTTATTTAAATACAAACATAATTAGTGAACAGCAGTTTTACAAGTTCTACACATTTGTTGCAGTAAAAGAATTGCTAAATGCCTCATTTACAATAGTAAAATCTTGCAATTGTATGTATGCAAATTGTATATATGTATGTATGCAATTGTATGTTTGCAGGGCAAACTGACTGCTTAGAATTTTTGGCTCTTTGCTACCTATTTTGGAAGTCTATATTCCATGCTCTAGAATAAGGAAAAAACCCACATCACTGGGGATTTATTATTTTCCTAATTCTCCAAAGCAGAGACTGTCTGGGTGTTATGGAAGTTAAAAGGTAGGGGTATATGTAAATGTGCGTGAACATATGTGGAAATGATTTATCTATTACATCTACTGCCTCCAGTGAATGGTTTGGTTCCAGTGTTTCACAATAAACTACAATAGCAGTACCATAATCCACTACCCTCAACCACTGGGAAAAACTCAGAGTAAAACGGATATATGCATTAAAATAACATTCTCCATGCGTTCCAAAGAATGAGTGACATATCTACCACAGCTTACTAATGTATTTAGCTTTTATCAGGAAGTTAGTATCAGCTAGATAAATCATCTGCATTCCATTTTACCAGGCTTTCAAATGTAATACCTATCATCCATCCAGACCACACAGGTCTATATCCCAGGTAAAGAGTAAAACAAAGCTGTGTGGTCTCATTTGTGAGCACTGTAAAGACAACTTATTTTTAACCTTAAAATATACTATTGTGTTTTAGTTGAATAACCTATTTACATTAACCTTCAGTGACTATGCCTGAATAATTTTCTACTTTGTAAGTCAGTCACAAAAGCGGTCACAGGGAGGTGTAAATTACACTCCGTGCACCAGCCTAATCTACTCTGTTAAAGGATGGGAGAATTTCCAGCTGAAAATACTTCCACTGTCATCTTCCTTCAGGATTTCCAATGTGGAGTAGAAGAGCAGTCCATTTAATTTGTGATGAAGCTCAACCAGTGGAGGTCATTGAGCAGTCACCCTCTCCAGCCACACCATTCATTTCCAAGCCTGCACTCGTTCTTTATGCTAGGGAACAATGATGGTGTGTTAAAGAGGTGGTAGCCATTTTGTGCTGTCACCTCCTCTGAGAAAGTAAATTAAGATGGCTCTTCATCTTTCCCAATGGTATGAATTGAGCCAACCAGGAAATGGGAAGGATATCATATGAATTCTGTTATGACTTTTACCATGCAAACTGGAAATTCAAAATGTGTCTCAGTTGTGACTCAGATCTGCACCCAGCTGCAACAGTGGAACTTTATTCACCTCTACCCCACTTCCCATAGATTCCCTCCCACTTGATTCCTTACCTCAATGCTCATGCTGTCCATCAGTGGAGTTAGGTTGGTGTGAACCTGATGTAATAATTGGCAGGCACAAGCCCTCCATGTTCACTAAAGCTTCACAAACTCAAAACCAGCTAAGTTTCATGTGTGCTCCATTTTAGAGCCCATGTGGACTCTAGTCATCTCAAAGAGAGGGGAGAGGAGATGGGAGTCATGGTTCTGCCCAATCTCCACACCCGCCATCAGAGCTATCTGGTCATCCAAGGGAGCAGTGACACATTAGTGGATGCGCCCCCCCTTTGCAAGCTGGGGCACTCTAGGAGTCATGGACAGAGGCTCAGACTACAATTCACAATCATTCTTTTACAATTAGAACTAGTCGAGAAAATTAACTCATGTCTAATATTTATACCTTATGCCCCAGGGTTTGTTAGAAGGAAGGCCACCACTGTGGCTTGAATGATTAATAGTATGCTCAGAGTTCCATTGTCTGCAGTATCAGAGAGTAGAATTCTAATGCAGCAGACTGAATGGAAGCTTTATCACTCATCCTTAATGCTTTTAAGTGGTGTTATCACTAATATGCCTGCTAAACGATAAGAAAAGCATAGGGATTGGAATGACAAGTAGGATGAGTGTTTTAATATCTGTATCATTACCTGCCCCCAGCAGCACTAATGGTGTTGGGCAAGCCTTCCTAAACTTTTAAAAAAATTAATATGCACCACATCTTAGTAGGGAGAATAGGATGGAACACTTTTAATTTAATCCGCAATTACAGACTGCCTCATTCCTTTCTCCGAGTATCCCTCTTTCTCGAGTGGCTGGCAGTTTTCCCTCACACACTAAGGGCTCTGGTCTCACAGGATATCTTTGCCTTTCTTTCTTCCCCTACAGGAGGCAACTATGCTCATTCTTGGTCCCTTGTATCCAGCCATTACAGGTGCCTAGGTTTGTCTTTGTATTGAAGAACCTGAACACCCACAAAAAAAGATTTAGGGCCCAATCTGCTTCCAGAAGAGCTCTTGCCTTGAACCTTGTGTCATCATTTATATTGGTGCAAAGTGCAGCTAAAACGCCAGTAAATTAGAATGATAATGACTAACATCTACTTTGAAAGTGTAGTCATTTACACCAGTGTTTCTCAACCTTTTAAATAGCAAGTACCCCCTAACTTCTTAAAATTTTAATAAGTACCCCAACACTCAATTTTCCATGGGATTTTATATTTACACACTAATGGGAACCATACATTGGAAGAAGGGCTGAGTATATAAGGCTGTGACATGACAGATGTCAGATCTAGTGTGGGCAGGTTTATCACCTTTACACCGGGGGTGCACAACTCAAGTACATATCTGGGCTAGAGGTGATGTTGGCCAATGCTGGGGAACACAAAGTGCCATGCCAATTTTTTTGCCATAGATTTGAGAGGATGAAGGGGCGAGAGAGGGGGGGGGTAACTGTTAAAATCTGGGACTGTCATAGTCGTCAATTTCACTGTTCAGCTAGAGAAGTGAAATTGACAAGGTTTCCGGGCACTGGGCTTTGAGACAGGGAAGGGGAATGCCACCTGAGCAAGTTGCAGGTCTCTGCTGCCTGGCTGACAGCCTGGGAGGTGAGCCACTGCCACGCATTCCAAGGTGGGCAGAGGAGGCTTCAAGTCGGGACACTAGAGGCTGTCCCTTGGCTTGGAGCTGGGTGAGGGTGGCTGCCACCCAGTTACAAACCCAGCTCCCGAGATGCAGGAGGCTGCCACTGGGCTCCCACCTGGGAGCTGGGACCCGGCAGGACGGGGGCAGCTACCACTGCCTCCCCCAGAATCTAGCAGCTGCCGCCCTCCTCCCAGCTGGGAGCTGTGACCTGGCGGGAAGAAGGGGGGCTGCTACACGTCTCTCCCAGAAACTGGGGGCTGCCACCACCACCACCTGCCTCTCAGCTAGGAACAGCTAGCAGAAGTCGGCAGCTGCTTCCCACCTCCTCGTCTCTCTGTTTTTCCCAAGTACCCCCTGCCTGTGCTGCATGTACTGCCAGGGATACGCAGACCGCAGGTTGAGAAACTGATTTACAGTATGATGCAGGACACATTTACACAAGATGCAGAACAGTGGAGAACTTTGCAGTTGTTTTCAATGGGAACAAGATCAAGCCCTTAATACTACTGTTTCTTTTGCCAGTTAGCCAGAGCTCTTTGTGAGGCTATGAATGGAAACCTCAACTTCCTTCCATAGGGTACATGCTACAAAAGTCAGGCAACAGAAGGAGGATGCAAGGGACTAAAATAGGAATCGATAGAAAGGTAATAAAATAAACACTATGAATGTTTATCTGCTCTAAAAACATCCCAATTCCTCTTTAAATATCACTCGGGGTTCTAACATTATCTGCCAAACCTGAAGGAATTTAATATTTTCAGCTTTGGAAGGGTGCCTTCATAAAATCTGCCCTCTTTGCAGAAAAAACATACATTGAAACAGTCTGAGATTTACTTAAACTTAACATGCTTTTGCAGAGATTAACAGCAGGGTGGGATATTTAAAAGTAACATTGCTTTTCTTGGTTGAACTTCCATTGGTTTTAATGTTTTGATTGTATCGCCCATTGAGGTGAAGCAAATGCTGTAGGGGGGGGAAATGTCACAGAAGTTATTTTTAAACAGCTCATTTTCATACAAAACTGGTGTAAGAGCTTCGTCCAGCTGCACCCTTCCCACTCCCCACCCTCGGATGAAAGTCCAAATCAGTGACTTGTGTGAATGGAAGCTTTTAGTATATGTCCAATAACATCAAAACTCAAATCCCCAGAGAAATAGTACTATTAATTACATTTCATCAGACCAGTTAAGCCTTTGATACAATAAGATCATGTGGGCCAAATAGGATATTGAGTTATATCCCTTGCTACCTCAATGAGGTTAATGGGACTTACACATGCTGTAATTCAGCACAAAATTTGGTCTGGTGTTTCTACAGATCCCAAGGAGAAGTGTACCGAACATCGGTGGAATGCCTTTTTGTTTAAAAGTATTTGGACTTTAAAAGTAGAGCCAAAAGCTGCCTCTTGGCAGTGCAAGTAATGTAAGGAGACTGTCTCAGCATAACAACCACAACCCTTCACCCCAATTATGTTCAGTCTTGGTTTATTTATTACCGGTGCATTCTCTGTAACGGCCATTTCACTTTGATACTGCATTTAAAACAAAAAACAAAAAGAACTCACTACCAAACATTTTATACTCAATATACATTTTCATTTAAAGGTCTCTTGATTAAGATTTTCTCTTTGAGAAGATTTCTGCATCCTAATTGCAGGTAAAGGCCCAAGAGACCTATTTCTTATTTTATTTTTTATTTGCCCTTCACTAGATTTTTTTTCTTCTTTCTCCCAGGAAAGAGCTGGTGAAGGCCAAAAACTAGCTGAGAAATATCATCAATTTATTAGGGGTGTCTGTGATGTTCTGGGGTTCAATCCAGACCACTAGCCCTGTAACTCTGGGTGCCTGAAATGCTCTGCTGCTGTAGTTCACAGGCCGAAAACCAAGAGCCAGCAGACAAGCATGCAGTCTCCTGAGTGTCTCTGTGCTTTGCAGCTCTGGTTCAGCACTCTGACCTAAGCAGCTTACCATCCTACTGGTGTTAACAAACCCTATTTTAATAAAAGCACTGGATTTGTTTATAGTCAAAAGGAAAACAGCTTTATTAAACCAAGAGTCATAGATTAAGTGATACCACGTCAAAGGAATAAAGGTTTGAAAGGTTATAAACAACTAACGTATGAATACACTTTTAAGACTAAAAGTTAATTTCAACCAGTTATAATCTGTGGCTAAGCAGCTTTCTCACCTATAATCAAGTTCCAGAGACTTACCCCGTTGGTTAAAGGGCCTGTCTTTATGCTATCTCAAGAGTTCTGGCCTCTGTAGTCCCTCAAATTATGGATTACTTGGAGTTCTCTACCCCTTCCCTTTGTAGTACAGTAAACCTTTGAAAAAGCATCTCTAAGTTCACAGATCTTGCTTCAAGAGGTGGAAGAGTTTCTTGGGCATGCCACCTCCAACCCCCATCAAGATTGTTAAATGGTCATCTTTCACCACTTGTTCTCCTGATGGCTTTGTTTACCATGATGGCATGTCAATATCCTCCATTGTCTCTGCCTGGTGACCAGGCAGGAAAGACAAGCAAATAGCATGTCCAGATCACAAAGGACTGTGTAACTCCCAACTCTCTTGTGAATTTTGATGGTTCTATTCACCGTATATGAAATTTAAAACCCCATTGTCACTGGTCAACTCTACTTTTTTTGTAATCATGACCTATGCAGACCTGTTTTCTGCTTTGGTGAAAAACAGACTTTAAAACATATCAGAGAGCATCCATAACTTCACATATAGCATTACTATGAACTTTATGCATTATTTACCAGCAATGTGTCAGTTTTCCAATGATATATTACATGTCATCTTTTAGATGACACCAGAGAGCTGGGTACACTGGTCAAGCCTATTCAAATCCACTGCTAGATACCAGAGAGCCCCCCCTTGGCCTGGGGTGCTGTTAGGGTCACATCTCCCCCCCTTACAAAACTGCCGGAGGATTAGACACTGGCTAACCCAGAGGCAGCAAATCAGAGTTTCCTTTCCTGGACAGGACCATCTGCTGCCATATTTCTTTCTCCTTTGTACAGAATATGTTTAGTCTGTTTACAGGGTCCAGGACATATCAGTGTCCATAATTTCATTTATAGAGTCAGTACAAACATTTCACAGTGACATTAATGACTAGGGTTTTCTTAGATTTCAAATACATTACATCACATTTTAAGTAATTATGGCACTCACTACACCTCACACACTGGTATATGTCAGGTGTGATAAGAGTTGCTGATGTGGAGCAATAAGCCACAGATGGCTGTCTGTGTCACAGTAGCAAGTGACAAAGTGAATCAAAGGCTATGTGTACACTGCCAGCAACATCACCAACAGTGCAGGATCGATTTTGTGGTTTCGACTGAGCAGCAGTGAAGACTCGGTCAATCAAACTTGGAAGTTGACTCTCTAAATTTACCCCGGCAAGAAGCCTAGTGCTGCATCGATGGGAGAGCATTTCCCATAGGTGCAGCACATTGGAGATGCCACAGCAAGTAGACGTTAGGCAGTCAATGGGAGATACGCAAATTACGATACATGGTTTTCGTTTCTCCTGTCAACTGCCACCGAAATCCGTGGCCAGTGTAGACCAGGCCAAAGTCAGGAATGTATCAATTACATAGTCTGATTCATAACATCATAGAAATGCAGGGCTTGAATGGACTCAAGAGGTTATCTAGTCCATCTCCCTGCATTGAGGCAGGGTCAAGTATATTTTGACCACCCTTGACAGGAATCTGGCTAACCTGTTCTTAAAAACCTGCAATGACTGGCATTCCAAAACCTCGGAAACCTATTCCAGTACTTAACTAATCTTATCCTTAGAAAGAATATCGAACCTAAATCTCCCTTGCTACAGATTAAACCCATTACTTCTTGTCCTACTTTCGGTGGACATGGCGAACAATTGATCACAGTCGTCTTAACAGTTTTCAAATATGTTAAGGGTGTTATCAGATCCTACACCTCAGTCTTTTTTTCTCAAGATTAAACATAATCAGGTTTTGGTTTTTGTTTGTTTGTTTTTAAACATTTTTCGTAGGTTATGTTTTCTAAACTTTTTATCATTGTTGTTGCTTTTCTCTGCACTCTCTCCAATTTGCCCACATCTTTCTTAAAGTGTGATGCACACAAGTGGACAATGGTGAAGTTGAGGCTTCACCAGTGCTGAGTAGAATAATTACATCCCACATACAACACTCTTGTTAACACTCCAGAATGTTATTAGCCTTTTTCACAACTGCATTGACTTGTTTTCAATTTGTGATCCAATATAAACTCCAGATTCTTTTCAACAGCACTATTGTCTAGCCAATTATTTGCCATTTTGCATTTGTGCATTTGATTTTTCCTTCCTATGTGTAATACTTTGCACTTGTATTTATTGGATTGCATCTTCCTGATTTCAGACCAATTTTCCAATTTATCAAGGTCAATTTGAATTCTAAGCCTGTCCCTCCAAAATGCTTGCAACCCCTCCCAGAATGGTGCCATCTTCAAATTTTATGAGCATTTTCTCTGCTCCATTATCCAAGTCATCAGTGAAAACACTGACTAATACCAGACCCAGGACAGACCCCCTGTGGATCCCCACTGGATACATTCAGTTTGAGAGCAAACCATTAATACCTAATCTTTGAATATCTTTTCAACCAGTTGTCTTCCTACTTTATAGGAATTTCATATAGATCACATTTCCCCAGTTTGCTTAGGAGAAGGTTTATGTGGGACCATGACAAAAGCATCACTAAAATCAAGATATATCAGATCTACTGCTCCCCCCCCCATCCACTAGGACAGTAACCCAATCAAAGAAAGAAATTACATTGATTTGACATGATTTGTTCTTGACAAATTATGATTGGCTGCACTTGTCACCCTATTACCCTCCAGGTGCTTACAAATTGATTGTTTAATAGTTTGTTCCAGTATCTTTTCAAATATTGAAGTTAGACTGACTTATCTATAATTCCTCTGGTCCTCTTTTTAAAAGCAGGTACTACATTTGTCCTTCTCCAGTCCTCTGGAACATCACCTGTCCTCCACGAGCTCTTGAAAATAATCACTAATGTTTTCAAGATTGCTTCAGCTAGTTCCTTAAGTACCGTAGGGTGAATTTCATCAGGCCCTGCCAATATGAATACATCTGACTTATCTAAATAGTCTTTAACCTGTTCTTTCCCTATTAATAACTAATGATCAAATAAATCAATATTTCCTATTTTTTTAATCTTTAAAGTACCGTCTGAAAACACATAGTACTTTTGATGTAACCTTTGGGTACGTCTACACACAAACTAGACACCCGTGACTGACTCATGCCCGCTGACTCAAGCTTGGGCCATGGGGCTGTTCCACTGCAGTGTGGACATAACCTCAGGGCATAATTTTAACTCCCCTATTTCAGTTTTATACACATTTCTATTGATTTACTCCTAAATTACAGCAGGCTATGTATAATCAGAATCAGACCCACTGATTGCAGAAGTTCTGTTATTCCACTTCTATTTCTAAGTTTAGATCATTGACAAAATACTTTTTCTTCATCTCAGGCCTTATATGGTCCTAAGTATATTAGGGTGAAAGAACTTAACCAATTTTTCAAATTGCAGGCACATTATATAATTGGAAACATAAATAAAAGCACCATTTAATAAAATTATACACCAATGTCCCCATTCCTGCAATTTACCATGCCCAAGTGAATGCTGGACACACATCGACACTTCAGAGGGGTTCTGCATGGAGTCCATCTGTACGTTGCACATTGCACGGCTGAGCCCTTAAATTACATTCAGACTAACTGCTGTGACCATACACATGAGACCAAAAGCACAGGGGGTCCAGCATATTTCATCATGATGAAGGGATCTTTTACTGGATAGCCTGAGATCACAGTATTTTGAACAAACATCGCTGATTTCAAAGGCTGCAAAAGAACACTGCCCTGAAGATATAAAAATGCAGATTCAGTTAACATAATTTTTGTGGCACCAAGTTTAATTCAAAAGGATTAAATAAGTGTATTCATAGATTTTTAAGCCAATCAAATCTAGAAGCCATTTCCTGCATTAATCTTCCAGCTAACTTAATTATACAGCCCCAAGCTCTGGCTCCTGATCAATTAACAGAGCTGTAAAAATCTGGAGCCCAAGTATACCACATATTAATCACCACATCTGATGTAAGGAACAGCCTTTCTTGTGGTTTGAAATCTAACCAGTAACCACAACTCATGTAGCTGTATTTCACTTTTAAAAAATAGCGATTTTTAATTAGTATTTCTCTCGACACTGTGATGTGTGGCACTGATAGACGGTCATGTTAGGGACAGGTTATATAAGTATTTAAAAGATAAAAATGTTCTTTGTAAGCTACCGAGCTAAAGTATGCACGTCTGCTCACCAAAAGGAATATTGGAACAGTGCTGTACATCATATAGTCATCACAACCTCATACTGTAGCTGTTTTTTTAATTGCTTTTCTTTTCATTACATGAAAATTGTTTTCCCCAGATTAAGCTACTCAAATAATAAATGCATTATGAGCAATTTAGCAGTGATTTAAACATGCATCCCATTTCTTGCCCCATATCTACACCAGGTTTAATGAGGTTTTTGTATGACTTCAGAGAGTAAAATTCCTGGGCAAATTTTATGCACCTGTGTTACCAGGAACTGGAAATATACAAATAATGAATTGTAGCCAGTGTTAAGTCACGGAACAGTCAGGGGAAATATTTTGAGTTTGATTTGAATTCAGATGGGTCGAGGGTTTTCTGAAAGGATGAGATGTGCTGCTATTGGGACTCAATCAGAATTGTCCTATGTATTAGGCACTAACATACATAAATGGTTTCAATACCACTGAGAACAATTCTTTTCAGTTGTAACAACTTTGTCATGGCTGAACAGATGCAGTAAATTTGCATCTAAAATAATAGACAATGAACAACAAAGAAGCGAGCACAGAAATGAGAATGCATTTACCAGCTACAGTGAAAGATTTCAATTATGAAGAGGCTTATACCATTCTTTGTTCAGGGAAGCATTTTCAAAATGACATCTTCAAGGTACTGAAGGTATCCATTCAGGATGCGATTCACAAACCAACAATTCCATGTTAATTGGCCTGATCCAAAGTCCTTTGGCTCTAGGGAAAGGCTCCCACTGGCTTCCAAGGGTTTTGGATCATGATGAATATTTGCACATGCTTAACTACTTTGTTGAATTGAAGGCCAAAGTCCTTTAGTTCAGGCTGCAGGGACAAGATGTCAATCAATAGATTTAAAGGTTTTATTAGAAGCTAATGTTTCAAAGAACAGTACAGGGTTTACAATACGAGAGCAAGAGGCATCCGGGCGGGGGTACAGGCTATCGGTGGGTACAGAGTCATTGGGGGTCGGGGAGCAGAACGAGATCATACCCCGAGGAGTCCTGGATGGGGTGAAGAGTGGGGGTTTAAAGTGCAGGAGACATCAGGGTGATGGGGGAAAGATTATGCGTCACAACGATCGCGAGGGGTGCGGAAAGGGCTGAGTTCATAAGTTCGTGATGACGTGGCATCCCCCATGGGGTCCGTGGGGCGGCGGGAGCGTGTTAAGAGTTCACAGGGTTTACTAGAATATGAACAATATATTTAAAAATATTTAGGTAGACACTTCTTATCGGATATATTTTCTGAGAATTAAACTTAAACATACACTATCTATTAATATGCTTTGGATGATCTCTCAAATGCTGGAGTCTTTCTTACTTAAAAGATAGCTTCTTAGGATTTTTAATTTATTTTGTTAGCAGTACTAGTAATTATTTGTACTCTAATAGCAGTCCCGATGTGTTAGTCACTGCTTACAAACACAGGAAGATACATTCCCAAAGAGTTTACAGTTTAAGTTCCTGATACTGCAACCTACTCTTGTTTGCAGATTCCCTATTGACTGTGTATTATAAGGGGAGCTGGTAGTGACCCCAACATTTAGGTTGCCTAACACTTTCCATTACAAAGTGATCTTTTATTCAAGAAGCATTCACATCAGCATTGTCTGCAACAGGCCTTTTGATTCTT
>ML675607.1:4377296-4389088 GCA_007922155.1 Mesoclemmys tuberculata
ATTCTTGGCATCACGAATACCGTCGGGCTAGGAATGTACCTTTTTTCTGGCCCATGAATCTCCACTCAGCTTTTGCTGAGATCTAAATGTAAATGTTACCATCTCCCTTTCCTCACTTTTGCTGTTCAGGTAAGTTTTGGTACCATGACAAAGTAACTAAACATTGACACTGTTGGGCAGTAATTCTGCCACCACCAAATCTGCATCATACTCCCACATTGTACTGGAGAAACCTGGAGACTGCCAGAGCACTGTAGTGGGGTGTGGGGAGTGTGAAGAGTTGATCCACTGCCCAGGATGGGCCCAAATGGGCAAAATTAAGGTTGCCCAAGCAACTGTATATCTGTCATTTCTTAACTTTTAAGTATTTGACTTTACAATGTAATATTCTTGTAATGTATTTTTGGATGTATTAAGATTGCACATATTTTGACTGCATCCTTCTTGTCCCTATGACTCCTTGTAAATTGCTTTTCATATTGGACCTAGTATTGCAATGTAATCTTCATATGGGAAGGGCTCTGTGCTAAGAAATCACAATGTTAGGATTAGGGCCAAATATGACAAAGCATCAGGGAGAGAGATGCAACCTCAATAAAGTGTTGCATGAGGGAGGATTTGATAGCAGCCTTTAACTACCTGAAAGGGGGTTCAAGGGAGGATGGAGCTAGGCTGTTTTCAGTGGTGGCAGATGACAGAACAAGGAGCAACGGTCTCAAGTTGCAGTGAGGGAGGTCTAGGTTGGACATTAAGAGAAAGTTTTTCACTAGGAGGGTGGTGAAGCATTGGAATGGGTTACCTAGGGAGGTGATGGCATCTCCATCTTTAGAGGTTTTTAAGCTGCGGCTTGCCAAAACCCTCACCAAGATGATTTAGCTGAGGACAGTCCTGCTTTGAGCAGGGGGTTGGAGTAGATGACCTCCTGAGGTCCCTTCCAACTCTAATATTCTATGATTCTAATATGTGCAATTTTAGTGTACATCACATTCTTTGTTATGCATTATATAATTTGGAGGTACATGTCAGCTACACTGCATTGTCTCAATCAATACATGATTAGGGCTAGAGCATACAAATGGATCTGCCTGTACCAGCATGGATCACCACTGAGTCCAAGACACATGGATGTGCTCAGGCATATCCATTTGCTGGGAATACCCCTTACATCTAAGAAACTGATAAACTATCACAGAAACAATGGGCCTCAAGAAGGCATTTGAATGAGAAGGCAGTGTGTCGCCCTGCTGATCAGTTCAGGGAGCAGTTTTTCCTTTTTGTCAATGTGTAGAACAGCTCATTAACAAGACAAAGCATTCCCTCTCAAGGTTTCATGCTGCTAAAGTAATTTTTTTTTAAAATAGTACCAATACACTACTGAGTTGATTGATACAAAGTACAACACCGCAAGATCTACCAATTGCATTAATCACTGAATAGTAACATTGTATTAATAGTAAACAGTACTGAATAACTTTTTGTTTTGAAATAGCTAAGGGATTATTTTTTGTTTATTTATTTTTTTAAATTAGGTCAAAATTACCACCAATGTGCAAATCATCAACTTTATTTCCACAGGTAGTAACTTGTCTTATTCAACATAATAACATACAGAGGGCTTCATTGCAACAGAGAACAAGAAGGCCCTCTTGATCTCAGCAGCAGTGGATTTCTGTAAAGCACAATTGGAAGGGATTTTAAATAAGAGGTATTTTTATCTCTGCCTCAAAGGCGGAAAGATTCTTTTTTTTTCCCAACTCCCCTGACTTTTGCTAAAGATTGAAACATCAGACAAGCTGCTCAGCGACTCAAGTCTAGTCTAGGAAACTGCATATTATTAAAGGAAGATTTCACAAATCAGAAAGCATAGATTTAGGGCAAGAAGTGAGAGAGTATGAACCTCTGATCTGCCAAATATGAACACCTCACAGAGAAATCAGCCCTTATTTTTGCACAAATTGAAAATGTGCTGCCCATCCGAATTGTTAGACGATGCCCCATAGGTTTGAATTCACAGCTCTCTACAGATTTATTCTTTTTCATTTCTGGAGAGCAGTTTTGTTTTGCTTTTTGTATTCACAGTCTTCAAACTACTGTTTGTGTCAATAGTGCTTTATGTTCCTCTCAAGAAGGAAAGAAAGAAGACTTTAAATAGGTATCTAGGATCCTGTTAAGTGGATTACAGGGAATCCAAGTAGTTGAAACAATAGTTCTAGAGCAGGCTTCTGTTTGTCTATGCTGAAAAGACTATGTGTTTTTTTTAAGATACTCTATTATATGTAGCTACAGTGTAGCCATTAAATTCTCTCTATCACCCTGCAGGTTATTGTGTTAGCAAATAATGCCATGTGCTTTGTGACTGCGCCTGGATACTATATCAGTGAGCTACATGAAAGGATTTTTGTGCTGCAGCTGCACTGGCCTATCTGCCCCCAAATTCACCTTTTCAGAATGGATTGCCTTTAACTACAGTGAATACATCCATTTGAAATGGACCTCTAAGAGATCTCTCTAAGCAGTTTGCCCATAAAGCTTTGTGACATCAGTTACTAGGACGTTGGATACCACATTCAAGCCTGAAGCTTAAGAGAGAAGCCAAAGAAATGGCAGACGGCATTGGGGGAAGGGTGGAAAGTGAAAAGCTTTTATTCTTCCGTATGTACAGAACTTGTTTGGTTTCACAGGCTAGAAGCCGTATCATGGTTTCCTCAGCTGTGGGTGTATTGGAGAGATGAAGAGGGGCACTGCAATAGTGGCAGTTCTTAGAGAACAGAGGCAGGCAGAATGCTTCCAGAGAGGCTGGGGGAGGGAGTGAATGGAATATATTATACATAATATTGGTCTCAAAACACAGGGGCAAGATTTTGATTACGCCCTCTTGTGCTCTTGTAGAGGACAAGGATAGGCTCTTGGGCCCTCTTTCCACCTTATAGGCCCTGGTAGGAACAGCCAGAAACTTGTCCCATATCTCTACATCAAATATTGTTCTCCACAAAATGCTCTACCTGAGGATAAATCCTGCCATCCTTACTCAGTTCACACCCCGGCCAAAATCTGCTCCTGCACCACTGACCCTCTCTGAATAAAAGCCACATAGACTTCCTTCACAAAAAATCTGTTCATCTTCCTTCAGCTCTGCCACTTTCCTCATTTCAACAACATGCTTTTGAGCGTGCAGCACTATAATGGGAGGGGAGACACCCACCTTTTGAGCATCTCCTGATGTTGTCTGGTACTGCAGGCCTTTCCCCACTCCAGCACCCCCTGTAGGTTGTCAGTCTAGCTTGGTGGGTTTCAGTGGCTCAGCCCTCTGGCCAAGTCACACAGTCAATGTGAACAAACCACTTCTGGGATAGCAAAAGTCCAGGAGAACTGTCTGTCCTCAACCGAGTCTTCAGCCCCAACTCTGGGACCTTTAAACCCCTCTCTTTGCTGGGACTCCTAAATTAACTTTATTGCCTTCTCGGGGCTTAGGTCACTTCACCAGTGGGAGAACCCAGGCCCACCTATATTTCAGGTACCAGCCCAGGGATCCTATAAACAGCAGCCACATTCCACAGCCTCCATGTCACTGCTGATGTTCCCTAGGGTTTTTCCCACATAGTCCCCTTCTCTTCACTCTGGGCTCCATAATTAGATTCAGAAAAGAGGCTCCTCTGTTTTTCATCTGATCTGGAACTACAGCAGTTATAGAGAAAAGAAAGAAGTGATAGCAAAAAATGAGCAAATTATGTGCTCAGATACCACATCATCATTTCAAAGGAAGGCATTTTATGCATATGCACCATTTGACCTCCATAAAGGTATTTTCCCCTGTGCTTAAAGTGGCCTAATAAAGGTGTGGGAGGATGAGGGAAAAGGGTCACTCGTTTTCTACAGAAAGAGCAGAGCCACTCTGAGCTGTTGGGCTCTTTCTGCTTCTTGCTTCCCTGTCCCCTCCTGTGAGAATAGTACCAGCTCCCAAAGGGATAGCTCTGCCTATTTCCTGCAGCAGCTCTAATTGGCTGTCCTTCTCCAAGAGCCAGGGAAGTGAGGACAGCAGCAATCAAAGGAGGGGTTTCCCCAGGCAGGGCAGAAATAAGAATCCCTCAGTGACCAGCTCCAGCTGTAGACATTTTATTCCCTGTGTCTATAACCCATTGCCACCTGGCACACTTTAAGCATGGATTTTGATCAGATTCATTTTCTTTGCTGCTGTGTAACTCTCATGTACTTAGCTGTTTCAAAGCATGGAAAATAGATAAAGTGAGCTGTTTTCTAGGATACAGAAATATAATAAATCATATACATCCCTTTTTCAGTTTTAAAAGTAGACAGACGGACTAGAATCTCAATTCCATAAGCTGAAAAAGAATGAGAGAACTGGCTGCCAGGTCTCCAACTGAAAACAGAAATAATTTACTTACAGAGAAAGTGACTCACATTTTTTTTTGGCATGGAATGCTGCCTAATATAGGATCTATAAACTTCCCTGGCTCCACATAGGATCAACAGATCTTCACTAATGTATAGTTTACTTGACAGCAGAATTTGTTTTCATAAAAATTGGCAAGAGAAAGCTCATTCAAGCAGCTCAATTGTTTAAATTACCAAGAACAACTCAGATACCCAGCCTGGAGCCTCATACATCTAAGAGCAGATAGGGCCCTGTGTCAGCAAACCAACACTGACTGAAAACCCAAAATTCTTTATCTACAAACAGGGAAGAGCTCAGATCCAGCCATTCCCATTTAAGCACCTTCCAGGCTCAGAACCCAGCAGTTCCCAACAGCTCGTGGACCTGTTATGAAAATCTGCCCTCAGCTGTAGAGGCTGAACAGGTTTTTGAAACCATGATCAAGCAAAATAATAACAGAAATCAATTCTGATCTCATTTTATGTCAGTGTAAATACACAATGCAATCAGCGATGCCGGTAACATTCCTTTGGATACACAGTGCTGTGACTGGTCGGAATCTGACCCTTCATTTCTCACTTGGCTCCTTTCAAACCTCCAGGAAATTGTTTAGAACCAGAATGAATAACTCATTGTGTTATGAAGGTAATAAAAATAAAACACTACACATCAGTTTTGTTACACTTCTTGGGGGGACTAGGTATCCAGGTTCATGAACTAATTGCCACTCAGCACAGCATGGCCAGTCAAGTTAGTAGACCAACTGCTGCATTTAGAAGTACATTTTCACTTTTATTTCCTTGCAGAGCAAATACGGGGTCGGATTTACACATACAATTACTAATTATAAGAGAGGCATCATTATACCAGCCTTCAGAGCTAAGATCACAATGTTACCAGAAACAAGACATTAGCCATGATAATAGTGCTGTATTCCTCCTCAAAGGAAGAATAACAGAGCTCTATGGTGCCAAGGGGTTAATGTTTCAGGATTTACGATATCCTCCCCAAGTTCACTCCCCAATTCTGTACCAAAAAAAAAAAAAAAAGCAATCTCTTTGAGGCAGAGACCATGTCTTTATCTATCTGTATAGATATTCTATATCCTGTTAAGGTCCACTCAGCATTTTTTAAATGTAAATATTTAATAATAATACATTAAAACAATCCACCGCTACAGCTGTTTGCACTGTCGGTGAATTGCAGGGTTCTTTTTTGAGGCATTGGCATGTGTCCCATGATATGGTATCCCAGAGGAATATATGGGACAAACATAACATAACTCCTGGAAATACTTTAAAGAAAAAAAGTTAAACATCACAACTTCCTAACTCTTCCTGACAAATTCTCATCTCTAAAATCTCCAGCTTTACTCTAGTCTTTCCTAAGCCACCAAACATAGATGGAAGCACAACAAATTGACTTGCTTATAGGAGATCCATAATTTCAGATAACAGACCTTTTGAAAAGCTGACCCAGCAATACAAGCCAAGAAAGCCTAATTTTCAGAAATATTCCCAAGCACAATACCTCACACCAAAGCTGATTCAAAAACACATTAACTGAGGTTCAGATTTTAAACTGAACTGAGAAAGCTTAGACAGCCAGGTAGAACAAAAACGCCCTGTCAACTTTATGCAGCCTTAAATTACATGGCAATAAGTAGCATATTGAACATAAGACAGAGCTGAAATTCCAAAGACCCACAGTAATATATGAAAATTTAAAATGGTTCACATTACCACCTCGTCAGCACAGAATACCACGATTCCACAAAACCATACAGAACATCAATATCCTGCTTGTGTAGGATGCCCCATCAAAAGAACCTCATCCAGATATCTTTCTTCTACACATTTGCAGTTGGATTTGTTGCAACAAATATCAATCTGACTAACAACTTGACTATTAATATGCCTTGGTAAATTGTTTATGGCCATATCCAGTTTAACTTCATGTATACCTAGCTACTTAATGGTATGCCTTCTCATAATAAAAATATCTAGTTAAAATGCCCATACTAGACCAGAAAATTATGTTTCATTATTTATATAGTGCCATAGATACATAAGAGACAAATCTAAAAAACGACGGGGTTTTCCCCTTTAGGATCTTACAATTTAACAGCTTAGTTGTACAGATTCTGAAGTATGATTAAAGAATAAATTATATCTTCTCCGAGGTCATAAAGAAGAACCACTGCCCTGCTGTCTACATTTGCTGAAAGCTATAATTAAAAAAAAAGTAAAAAACCCAACCAATCACTGTGATCCCACAATCCTCTCTCAGCCAAAACTCCCATGAAGTTATTAGGATGTCAACAGGACTTTATTTTACTTCTGATTTTATATTATCCTAGGAAAAATAAAAAGTTTTAATTTAGTAAAACAAAAAAGTCCTACACACTACAATAAAAAAAAATTAAACTGTTGAAAACTATAATGAAGTGAGGTTAATGGTCTGATTTCCATGAGTTTCTATAAAATGAATGCTGAAACACCTTCCTATAAAGAAATCCTTAATACTTTTAGAACTTTGGTGTGTGGGATTTAATATGTTTTACATTCTTTTCAGAGTTGTGTGTTCTGAAATGCCTAATCTCAGGGTGGTCTCAAGGTTCCAGGGAAGTTAAACAGTAAATAAACAACCACTACCCTACTTATAACTCTCCCAATCTGCATTGAGTTGTTCTCACCCAAAGTGTTATTTTTCAAGTGAAGAAACATTGCTCTTCAGAAAACCGTGGCTTTCATTATTTTTTTTAAAAAGGGAAAAGAAACTTTCTAGAGTCTCCCTCTCCTAGACCACTATCCAATTCTAAGAATCACATTCATTGTGGGTGAAATTCACCTCTGTACAGAAGGTCAGCCCTCTGCCCATGCACTGCTTAAGTATGTCTTCACAGATCACGGAAGTGAGCCTCCCAGCTTAGACTGGTTACTGGGGCTTGTGCTAGTTCTCTAAAAATAGGTCTGCAGAGAGTGCTTTGAAGTTGTGGCTAGCCTAGCCTAGCCTTCAGAGCCCACGCTCCAGCCTGAGACAACTCCAAAGGGCTCTCTACACAACTATTTTTAGAACACAAACATGAGCTCCCTAGCTCAGTGGGAGGCTCACTTCCATGGGCTGCATAGACATACCCTTTAAATCCCATTTAAAACACTGAATTATGGATTCTAGCACAAGGCCTATGAACAGTTTTGCTTCCAAACAGTGATGAATTTCACCCTTCCTGCTTGAAGCGTCACAAGATGGAAAACTTACTTCTAAAGATCCCTGCCTCTTAGTTCCTGCAGATGGTGCCAGTGATGATATAAATGTTGCAAGGGATTTGGCCTGAGAAAAGTACAAGGGAGAGGATTCAAGAGTTAACCTGTGGAAAAGCCTGCAGCTCCCAGACCATATTTTTTCTCTCTCTCACTCCCTCCCTCCCCACACAAACACACATCTAAAAGAAAATAAAGCTTACAGAAAAAATATACTCTTGACACACACACAACTATTGATGTGCTACTTTACATGGACTTTGCATTTTAACCCCAATTGTATTATATTCTAAGAAATACTTCAGGGAGTAGAGTCAAATCCTATTGATATGACAGGCAGAACCTATTTCTTCTGGTAGTCTTCACAATCAGGACTTTACACTACAGATTAGTGACTCCAGTGACCTGTGTAAATTTCAGAGTACCTTCAGGTTAATAATCCTGAAAGTAATAGACATCTGAAAAGCACAGTTCATTCATGCCTAAAACCTGCATTCTAAATCTGGATCCTATTAGTGATATTTAAAAGAATTTAGGTTCCCATCTTGTAAAGAGAGCAGAATTGAGTTTAACTTTTAAGAATAATATACCTATCGCACACACACAAAAACTCTATATTAAAGCAACATTCACGTTTTAAAATAAAACACTCTGAAATTAGACAATGCCAGAATAAGGTTGCATGGCAAAAAGAATCAAGAAAATGCTGGAATTAAGGTTGCATTAAGACTGTTCCTCATTATGATATAGTATTTAATTACTTGATCACATATTACTTTTCCACAGGACCTGCAACTCATTCAGTATAAAAGAATGGACAATGCTCCTCAGTAAGCAGTTATGCAATATTTTGTTTTATTCTCATTGCACTAAGTGAAGCCTGGGGCCACACATTGAATATATTATTCAAAACCCGCTATGAACACAAACAGAATTATTTCCTTGTGATCTTTTATATGGCATTCATCACTACATTACATGTGCACTTCACAAATATTAATTTATCTTCACAGCACCCCTGCGAGCTGAGGGGGGTGTTGTTACCCCATTTTACAGATAAGGGGTGAGGCAGAGAGAGATTAAAGTCAAAGTATCCTTTAATTTTGAGTTCCCAATCTGAGATGCCTATGGCCTGATTTTTCAGAATACTTAGTATTATATAACTCTTTATATGTTCAAAGCACAGTTCCAATTGACTTTATTGCAGCTGGAATACTCAGCACTTCTGCTAATCAGACCGCTGGGTCTCAAGAGAGGTACCCACAAAACAAGCAACACATAATTAGTAATCACCTGAGAAAACATTTGATATAAGTGATTTGACTGGCATCATAAAGGAACTCTGTGACAGAGGCAGGAATTTAATCCAGTTCTCCAAGGTATCATTCAACTGCTTTAACTGTAAAATCATCCTTTTTCTTCTGTCAATCCCCTGCCTCAGTCACAGATAATAGCCTCTGTCACTATATAATCCTAATTCATCCCCATATAGGTCCATTTTATGGACTGACTGAGGCCAGGATACATTGATAAAGTAATGTGATAATCTAATTAAAGACTATATCATAGCGCATACACATAGGGGGGTTGAATTAAAATTGGTAAAGCAACCTTAATTCTGGCATTTCTCATGTTTGAGTGTTTAACTTTACAACGTTAATTATGTTCTTTTAATATTTTTATTCTATTGCTGTGTGTGTAATTTACTTGTTTAAAAAGAAAAGCAGACTGAAAAAAACCCAATAGAAATTCCATCATGTGGCATCATGGTTTCTGACAGCCAGTGGTTCATCAGCAGTGTTGGAATCTTTAGATCTACTGCACAGACCTCTGCCACTTGAGCTAACGAAGTAACCAATAGCACTGCACTCTAACCGACTTCTTCTGGAATGGGTACTGAAGTCCACTGTTTATCCATAGAACAGGCAGATCATGGAGACTACCAGTGTAAGCATCAAGGAGGAGAGTAATTCAGTCACACAGCCTGACTCTTCTTGATTCTGTTATGTTTCACAGCATACAAACAGAGAAATTAGATACAATGTAAGATACCCTGGCATGAGGTTGCAACACTACTTATTTCTTAGAATTCTTAGAATTTCTCAGAAACACAAGAATCCCAAAATAGAGACTCACAAAGCAAGCCAAACAATCTGAGGCTGAGTCTACACTGATGGCGGCAAATTCGCCACCATCAGATCGATTGCTCTGGATCGACTGAGCGGTCTGTGTAGACCTGCAAAGTCAATGGGAGATACGCAAGAGATGCAAATCACTTGCGTATCTCCCATCGACTGATGCTGAATAGCAAAGGTAAGTGTAGACCGGGCCTAAAACAAAGCACTTGTCTTCACTGCAACAGTGAAGTTAGCACATTCGAGTTAACTGCATTTGAGATAGTCTATCTGAAATGAGAGTGACCATACTTCAAAACACTGGAGTTACGCAAAGTGATTTGACTAGCAGAACGATAGTATTAGCTGCTGCTAAGTTGTAACTCAAGCTGTTTCATCCCACTGCATTACCAACTCAAGCATTACCATCACTCAAGCTCCAACCGACCTGCAATGGACAAGTTAGCTCAAGCTTAAAGCACTACTTAACTCGAGCTAGGGATTTTTGTGTGTGGTTGGGAGTTGAGTTGGGGTAACACCCAAGTTATAACTTGAGCTAACCATGATGTGAATATGCACCCAAAGAGGCACAAGTCACCCCACCTTACTCTAGTTGTCTGTCTGCAAACGGACCATCTGCTTATATGATTTACCTGGGTCTGGATGCTGTCTCTTTAAGCAATGATTTGCAATTACAACACAGTCCTTAACATCCCGATGTTAACCATCCCGATGTGCAGAAAGAAGAGTAAGTATGGTGGGCGACCAAAGGAGTCATTGATGAGCTTAAAACACAAAAAAGTTTACAAGAAATGGAAGTATGGTCAGATGACTAGGAAGGATTATAAAAATACTGCTCCAAGATGGAGGAATGAAATCAGGAAGGCCAAAGCGCAAGCGATGTGAAGGGGAACAAGAAGGGTTTCTACAGGTACATTAGCAACAAGAGGAAGATTAGGGAAAGTGTTGGCCTCTTAAAGAATGGGGGAGGCAACCTAGTGACAGAGGATGTGGAGAAAGCTGAGGTACTCAATGCCTTTTTTGCTTCTGTCTTCACAAACAAGGTCAGCTCCCAGACTACTGCACTGGGCAGCACAGAATGGGGAGGAAGTGAACATCCCGCAGTGCTAAAGGAACAGGTCTATTTAGAAAGATTGGACATACACAAGTCCATGGGGCCAGATGCAATGCACCCGAGAGTGCTGAGGGAGTTCAGCCATTGGCTATTATCTTTGAAAGCTCATGGCAATTTGGGGAGGTCCCTGATGACTTCAAAAAAAGCAAATATAGTGCAACTCTTCAAGAAAGGGAAGAAAAACGATCCAGGGAACTACAGACCAGTCAGCCTCACCTCAATCCCTGGAAAAATCATGGAGCAGGTCATCAAGGAATCCATTTTAACGCACCTAGAAGAGAGGAAGGTGTTCAGGAGCAGTCAATATGGATTCACTAAGAGTAAGTCATGCCTGACCAACCTGATTGCTTTCTATGAAGAGGTGACTGGCTCTGTAGATGTGGGGAAAGCAGTGGACGTGATATACCTTGACTTGAGCAAAGCTTTTGATACAGTCTCCCACAGTATTTTATCAGCAAGTTAAAAAAGTATGGGTTGGATGAATGGACTATAAAATGGATATAGAACTGGCTAGAGCATAGGACTCAATAAGTAGTGATCAATGGCTCCATGTCTAGCTGGCAGCCAGTCACAAGTGGAGTGCCCCAGGGGTTGGTCCTGGGGCTGGTTTTGTTCAACATCTTCATTAATGATCTGGAGGATGGGGTAGATTGCACCCTCAGCAAGTTTGCAGGTGACACTAAGCTACGGGGAGTGGTAAATACCCTGAAAGGGAGGGATAGGATACAGAAGGACCTAAACAAATTGGAGGATTGGGCCAAAAGAAATTGGATGAGGTTCAACAAGGCCAAGTGCAGAGTCCTGCACTTAGGACGGAAGAATCCCATGCACTGCTACAGACTGCCAATGTGATATGGCTGTTAAAAAAGCAAATGCGGTTTTAGGAT
>ML675607.1:4389488-4437118 GCA_007922155.1 Mesoclemmys tuberculata
CTATGAGTCTATGAGTCTATGAGACTGGAGACCGAAGAGTTAGGCAGCAGTTCTGCAGAAAAGGATCTGGGGATTACAGTGGATTAGAAGCTGGATATGAGTCAACAGTGTGCCCTGGTTGCCATGATGGCTAATGGATATTGGACTGCATTGGTAGGACCATCACCAGCAGATCTAAGGAAATGATTATTCCCCTCTAGTTGGCATTGGTGAGGCTGCATTCAGAGTATTGTGTCCAATTTTGGGCCTCACACTACAAAAAGGATGTGGACAAGTTGGAGAGTCCAGTGGAGGGCAACAAAAATGATTAGGGGGCTGGAGCACAAGACTTATGCGGAGAGGCTGAAGGAACTAGGCTTGTTTAGTCTGCAGAAGAGAAGAATGAGGGGGGGATTTGATAGCAGCCTTTAACTACCTGAAAGTGGGTTCCAGGGAGGATGAAGCTAGGCTGTTTTCAGTGGTGGCAGATGACAGAACAAGGAGCAACGGTCTCAAGTTGCAGTGGAGGAGGTCTAGGTTGGACATTAGGAAAAAGTTTTTCACTAGGAGGGCGGTGAAGCACTGGAATGGGTTACCTAGGGAGTTGGTGGCATCTCCATCTTTAGAGGTTTTTAAGATTCGGCTTGACAAAACCCTGGCTGGGATTATTTAGCCGAGGTTAGAACAAGGGGTTGGACTAGATGACCTCCTGAGTTCCCTTCCAACTCTTATATTCTATGATTTTATGAACATACTGCCTAAAAGTGATTCACTGTAGATATTCAGATCCCAAGCCTGGTCCCATCAACTTCAGTCCTTGGTCTCCCTACTAAACACTGCCAGCAAAAGTCAGCTGTTTTGTTTGTTTTTGTGATGTGGACACCTGAGGTCAAATTCTGGCCCCGTGGATGTCAATTGCAAACTCCCAATGACTTCAGTTGGGCCTGTTTTTTAAAAACCTAATGGATATTCAGCTCATTTCATATAGATCACCAAATCACTGTCAAATTATGGTGAGAGTTTTTGCTCAAATTTGAACAATAATCTATCTAGAGGCAAAGGACTCTGTATGCTAGAAAGAGATATTCCAAGTGTACATTAGTGCTCAGCTCATTTGCCAAGCCCTCTTTGGTGGCCTATATTACTCTTGAAAAGACCTTTACTATTGGTAGCTTCAAAACTCTTAAAAATAACCTACAACGTTTTTTGTGAGATTTAAAGATTTTTAAAAAGTTTCTTTATGTCCTTAGTAGTTTAGTCTTTCACGAAAAGCAATGCAAGTCTTCATTTGCACATCTCTTGTTTATCCATTGCTAGCTCCTTTTGGTCAAAAAAAGTTATGATTTGAAATTTCTTGCAAAGAATTATAAAGGCAGAACTAGAGAACAATAGTCATTGAACATCAATGGCAAAAGCTCATTATTTCTGTGCAGAATTTATATTCTCAACAGGCAGTAGAGTTGTCAATGCACGTAACAATACCAGTCTGAGTTATGTTGAATGGTAAATTTTGTAGAATGGTGGTATCAGTTAACCTGGTAATCTGCAGAACCTACAGTGGTTATCAAAAAAACAACATTTGTCTAAAGAAAGCACAGTTACCAATGATATTTCACATTCTGAAGGATGGGGGTAGGGCTATTTAATATTACAAATTCCAGTCTCTGGCAACTATTGCCAAATATAGGCTTTAGAATGGTGACTATGTACCTATTTGTGTTAATCACATCCCAACCAAAGTAGGATGGAATTGGAAGGACGCATGCACCAGGAGTTCCTGCGTACCCACCCAAGCATTGCAATAAAATTTTTTTTGGTTTTCAAGTTCAATGGCATGTTATCCATGTTTTTAAGGTCTGTAGAGTGTCTGATCTGGAGTAGTAAAATATGTTCAACTAACATAAAAATAAAAACCAGCATCCTAGTTCCTTTAAACCAAGGACCTTGTATAATTATACAGAGTAGTGGTAGTGGATCATTCCATTTGGGAAATGCTGGGGTGGATTACGTCAAGCAAAATATCCTCTGTTCTGCTATCTCCTTTATGGAGAAGGCAACTGAAGAGATTTATAAAAATTAAAGTGCAAGCACTGAACTGTAAGATCAAGTCTACAGAAAACGGTGTCACAGAAAAAAAGGGGCAGATTGCAGAGATCGTGAAAGGCAAGTTAGCTGTAGACAGACAGCTGAAGTATGTTGGTATTTCTTGGCATCTCAAAGAAGAATGAAGTGCATGAAGACTTAATTGCATTCATGGAAAATGTAATGTCCAGAGTTCTAAATGTAAACCTGGTCTACAGTACAAAGTTATATTTATGTAAGTTGCCTTGAGTCAGCCTGTTGTGAATCTGTTTATAAGGATGGCAGCCTTCTTTCTTCATTTTCAGTAGGACACTTTCCCACACCAGTCCATGACGACTTTGGCAGGCACTGCTGTAGCAAACAGGCTAACAGCATACAGTCCCAGGCAGCTTTGGGACACCAGCAGCAGCTGAACTGTCTGTGCCTTTGTTACCCACGACAGCAAGATATCAGGTAAAATCATCACTGTCTGTGAAAAATAGTGACAGTGCTCAAGCTCTCCGAAGCTGAAGTGTCAATATTCATGTCTTGTTTAAAACCTTAGGGGAGAGAGAAAGGGAAAGGAATTGTAAAACTTAACTTTTGCTTTCCATTGCAACTTTAAATACAATGCCTCTGTGTGTTTCAGCTGTAGTTGCTGCTGTTGTGGCTTGAAGGGTCTCCCTGCTCCACGGCCACAGAAAGCCTCACCATGATAAGGAGGAGAAAAAGAAGAGGACATGAGAGGATACATTCAGCTTGTGCTGCGCTGGACCGTGAACAGAGGGCCTGGAAGGTGAACAGTACGGAGAGTGTGGAGAGGGAAAGGACAGACAGGAGAAAGGTTTAGGAGTCGGAGAGGGAGATGAACCAGGACATAATGAGGTTTTTATGGGAGCAAACACACAAATGCTGCAGACTCTTGCTGACCTACAAGTTCAAGAATCAAAGGCTCACCTCCTTTTGCAGCCAGTGGAGAACGCCATTTTGGCACCTTCCTACAGCCCCCCTCTACATACCACAGGGCATCGGGGCAGCATCCTTACCCCTCCTACTCCATGCCAAGGGACAGTAAAGACAACCACAGCTTCGCATATGGCAACCATGGCTCTCATTTTGGTATACATGTAGCTAAAATGGACCTGGGTGTTCCTTCCCCTTGTAAGTTCTGGTCCATTAATTTATTTCAAAAGTTTTGATTCTACTTGTTTTTTTATTGCACTAGTATTGGTACAATACAATACAAAAAAAAATCTATATTTTTTCACACCATGGGCTGCAGAATGCCTCGTGCTACTGACAGCTCCCACTACTTGTTATTGGACAGGGCAAAAGAACTCATAGGATCAGTGAAAATAACATATGTACACCAGTATGGTGCCCAAAACCTCAGGGCCATTTAGAGCAGTCACCACATCACATTACTATTGCAGACTTTTCAAATGTTCTTTCAAGGCCTCCCTTAGCCATATAGCTCTGCACTGAACTCTTTTAGTAGCCCTTGTGTCTGGCTGTTCAAACTGCAGACAGCTGCTCCACCTATGCCTTCCACCATGGCAGCAGTTCTTAGACCTAAAAGTGGTGCTCCACCATCTGCAGTTCCTCCATGGATGCCACCAACAACTTTGAATTCATTTTCGCTATGTCCCAAAGCAATCTGTCCTTCACAAAACCATCACGTTCCTGGCTGTCACAGTTCTTTCTGCGGATCTGCAAGTACTGGAGGATTGTTCATCCTGTGTTTGCAACACTCACTACAATAGTGCAGAGCTGTGGAGACTCCATGCTTCTGTGATAGAAGGGGACAGCGAAATGTGCCACGGGGTTTGTGGGATTTTTTTTTTAAAAGGGCACAAAAATTATGGGCTATGGATGACATTAAGGGATGGAGAAAATTGCATGGTGGGAACTTGACCCCTTGCTTACAATCACCCTTCAGGATTCATTTCTGTCTCATCCTGCATTGTCAAAATTTCCCAGGAGAGAAAACGTACCAGATGTCAGTGAGTTGCACACTGGGATAACGAGCCATGGTACACTGTGATACTGTATCTCAACCCAAGCACTCCTGGTAAGTGTCAACACTAATTTAGGGACACAAAGGTGCATGTGCCCAAGCAATATACTAGCTGTGGCAGCTTTATACCAATGTAACTTGCATTGATCAAAGTCTGTAGTGTAGACGGGGTCTTAGACATGAAAAGGAACTTTCAGCTTGGAGAAAGCTGAATTTCCCCATGAAGAAATGTAATTAAAATCTTCTGGGGGGGAGGGAATCTTGGTCATCATAATTGTAGCTGTTCAACAAGATCAAAACTAATTTTTGCTTGAAGGATGTACTATAAAAGATGACAGATTTGATCTGTCACTTCCATTGGTGTAAATCAGAAATAACTCCTCCGAAGTCATTGGAATTACAATAGTGGGAAAGTGGCAGGAGGAGAGACTCAGGCCCACAGAGTTTAAAGAGCATAAACTGCTGTTTCTAACTCCACCCCCAGACTTTAGTCCAGCTACACAAGCTAGAAGAGACTTTGCTGTACTTCAAAAGTGGACAAAGGAGATGAAGCCTTTATTTCATATCTGGAAAAACTTTGTCACTTGCAGTATTTGTGTAACTGACGCTGTGGTGTTGAACCTGAGCATGCCAGCCACAGCTGCTGCTCAGGAGAAAGACACAACTTTGAATCTTACTGGGGACAAGGCTGAATTTGACTTTGATTTTTATTTTTTGTCTCTCCACAGCTCCCAGAAACTGGAGCCATTAAGGCTCACAGGACCAAGACCTCAGATGGCAAATGACATATAAGAGATGAGGGGAGAGGGATACAATGAAATCATTTGCAATTTTTTGTTTGGTCGGAGTGAAGGTCAGTGCCAAACAGTCTCCTCTGCCATTCAATCTAGCAATCAAATTGACTTCTTATAAATTGATTTTTTTACATGAGATGGGATATTAAAAAGTCCACCATCTTTATAAGAAGAATGTTACCTTTCTAAAACTGACTTGGTCATTAAATGTAGGCTTGTGTGTGATCTGCCTGTAATGCATTAGAAATAACTCAAAAATGCCAAGTATTTTTTCTGTTACTTAAAAGGAATGGGTACTTCTAGCTTGGCACCACGCTAATGCCCATCGAGGTTCTCTATTTTTGTGCCCAAGGTGAAACAGCTTGGTGAAACAGTTTGGTTTCCTTAGAACTTATCAGCAGGATACTCCAAAGAGAAATAGACCCAACGTTGTGATGTATCCCAGAAAGGACAATTTTTCAAAGTAAAATCCTAATGCAAAGTATTTAGGGTAATATTATGTAAATAAGCAATAAGATAGACCGAGGTATCAACTATAGTGGTCTGTAATTTTCCTTTGAAAGTTTTTACTTTTCAGGGTTCACTGTAATCTCATTATGTCTTGCTGGCACTTTCTCCAGTAGCAGCAACGGCTGCACAACACTGATAAACCTTAGGAAGGCTGAAACGGATGGCTGGGGTTGTTGCTTCAGTATGAACAGAGCATATGTAAAAGCTCTTACTTGGCACCATCTGCTGTGGTTAAATCTCATTTTCTATCTCACAATGCATAATGCAGTTAACAGCAGCAAACCTCTCAAAACACATTTACTGGAAAAAAATCAGTGTGTATCATCCTATATTCTGTTGCGCCACCTACAACTAGTGTAACATGACTGACTATCAATGGAGTGTAAAACTGGTGCAGGGAAGAGGAGATTCAAGCCCATAAAGCCTATTATGCATCATTTATTTTTATAATAGCCATAGAAGTGTGTAGATGGCATTTTTAAAAGTCCTTTGAATGTGTACTGAATAAAAGAAATACTTATGTAAAATGCAATACCCAATTATTTAATCTGCTAGATCAATATAGAAATGTGTTCTGTTAATACCAATTATGTCACTCCAAGAAGCCCCTGGTAAATGAGCAAGCACTGGAAGGGTTCAATTTTTTCTGCTCTTTCTACAGAAGATCCACATGGATGGATTTGTTTCTGATTCCTAAATGCACAAGCAGAAAGATGAAGGAAGTTAAAGATTTTCAGTACACCGTTAGCATCCTCCTTTCTCCAGCCAAGATCTTTTTTGTGAACCACAATTACTTTAGTACCATGTATGGGAATCTACGCACACACTGCATATGAAAATGTTATATTCTAATAGAACATCTATGCATGGACCACTTTCAGAACAGGCTTTACATGAAAACAAAGTGGGTATCTACTTTGGGGTATGATTATCAAAAAAAATAATTTTGGGTTAAAAATATTACCTTTCTGCTCATCAGCTCTTCTAGTTCACATTAATATGTTTCTTGTAGAGAAATTCAGGAAGATACAGAAGGGGGAATTTGCTAAACTAATTTTAAGTGAAGGACCTGAAAAAACTAAAGGCCAAGTTGAAATCAAGGTGGTGACCACCAGAAAGTAGTTCTCAAATATTTAAGCAACATAGGATACACTCCCTGTCAACACAATGGGAGAGGTTAGCTTTGGTGAAGTCAAATTCAAAGAACAGAAACACTTAGGACATGGTCAGGGCTGGTTCCAGAATATCTAAGAGCTTCTAACAAACAATCTGGAGGCTTGATTGTAGAGGGAAAGCATTATCATATCCTTCATCTGCTTATAAACATAGTTTTTGGAGATAAACAGTCACTCTAATCTCTATTTTGTTACGGTAGGATGTGTCAAGACAACACAGTAAGATACTCTTCTCAGTTCACAGTTCCTTTTATGTTAAGGCTCATCTACAGAACAAAGTACAGTCGGCTTGACTACATTGCTCTGGGTTGTGCAAAAATAGTGCCCTATGTGATGTAATTAAGTTGATTTAAGCCCACTGTAGACACCCCTAAATTGACAGAAGAATTTTTACTATCTGGCTACCACCTCTTGAAGAGGTAGATTTACTACAGCAATGGAGGAACTCTTTCTGTCGCTGTAGTACATATCTACACTACAGCATTACAGTGGCTCAGATGAAGCACTTTAGCTGTCTATTAGGTCATAGACAATAGATCCACGGTCTCGAAATGCACTTTGAGGGAATGTTGCAGCCATGAGGAGCTGCATAGATGCTCAGAGGATTCCACCCATCGGTGGGATTGCTGCCTTAGATTATCTGCCTATGCTTCATATAGCTAGGCTTCATGCCATTGGCAAAGACCTCAAAGTTGAGGCAATGTTAAACTGAAGTTTATTCTTTGTTCCATTTCTAAACATACAAATTGTTTTATTCAGAGTAAGGACAAAAATGAAAAATTATAGAAGTGTGCACATACCTATATTAAACACAAAAATCCTTATGTTCTTTTAACAGTTTTGTGTTCAATATGATGAAAGTATGTAAATTAATGTTCTCAGGAAGGTAGATTGGGAATGTCTGTTCTCCCTGTCTCATAACACAAGAACAAGGAGACATGCAATTAAATTAAAAGGTGGGAAATTCAAAAATGACAAAAGGAAGCACTTTTTCCACACATCATATAATTAAACTATGGAACTCACTGAGGCCAGAAATTTAAGATGATTCAAAAAGGGATTGGATGCTTTTACAGATGATAAAGAACATCCAGAGTTATATAATAAAAAATTCTGAATGGATTTGAAACACCTTAGGCCAATCTCTAACTATTAGGACAGGAGGAGACATATTGAGGAAGGCAAATGTTCCACGCCTGTTTACTGCAAGGTTTTTACACCTTCTTCTGAAGCATCTGGTGCTGGCCACTGTAGGAGACAAGATCCGGAGCTAGCTCGACCTTGGGTCTGATTCAGAATGGCAACTTCTATATTCTTACCAGGTACTGCTTACAAGCAAAGGACCATGTTCCTTTCAATTGTTTACACAGGGTACTCATGACATACTGCCTGTCCTGAAAAGGATTTCTTGATTCAGAAAAGTAGGTTTAAAGGCCATTTGCATGAAAGGTCTATATAATCCACCCTGAGCACCAGAAAGTTTATGGCCATATTTGGGACTACACTTCATGTTCAGTAGGGCTTCAGTAGTGCTACCCCAGGATGTCCACTTCTTGAGAACAGGTCTTCAGAAAACACAAATTCAGTTCTGGTAAGGGCAGCTCTATTCTATGCAGTAAGACTTCCTGACTCAGCATCACAAGACTACGATCCACATCTATCCAAAGTGGGGGAATGAAAATTTTGTACTGAACAAACTCACTAGAATGCTCACTAGGGAGCGAATCAGAGGGCAAGACTTGAATCTTGTACAAAACAAAACTCACAGCTGATACATTTGATAAGATACTTACTTGGCTATATTTTCACTCCTGCCTCTGCTATTTGATCTCTCTGTATGTTAATAAAGGCAACAAGAGTGGCCTGATTTTCAGAAGTGCCGAGAGTCAGAAGTATAAGACTTGAATGGATCTCAAGAGGTCATCTAATCCAGTCTCCTTGCACTCAAAGCAGGATGAAATAACTAGTCCATCCCTAACTGGTGTTTTTCTAACCTGTTCTTAAAAACCTCCAAATACAGATTCCACAGCCTCACTAGACAGTTTGTTCCAGTGCCTAACTACTCAGAGTTCGGAAGCTTTTCCTGATGTCCAGTCTAAAGCTCTCTTGCATCAACTTAAGCCCAATGATTCTTGTCCTAGCCGCAAAGGTTAATGAGAACCTTCTTTTATGTACCTGAAAAATGTTATGTCTCCCTTGAGGGTATCTCTACACTGCAGAGTGAAGTCGATTTATTTTAAATTGATTTTCACCACACAAATTTTATAAGTGGCAGGAGCATGATCACATCACGCTCATTGCATCGGGGTGTTGCATCCCCACTAGCCGCGCTTGGGTTGACAATCAAAGCAGTGCACCAGCGGTAGCTATTCCACAGTTCAGCTAGATGCAGAGGCTTTTGGGAAGGTTGTCATCCTCCCATGATGCAACGTGCTCCCTCCCCTTCCCTTCTTGTCCCAAACAAATGGACAAATAGTTTTTTGCTCTGTTTTTCTAAACCCTTCAGTCTCTGGTGTGTGTACACCATTGCCAGAGAGGCATGGAGCCCACTCAGCTCTGCACAATCATTGTGAGCACCACAAACACCTCACAACTTATTCTGCAGTACTTTCAAGGCCGAGATAGAAGCTGCATCACAGAAAATTGTGAGGTTACCGAGGCCACCCCACAACAATTCATAGAGCGAAAGAATTCCTGTTTGCTGCAGGCTGTCACACAGGATCTTCAGTCGGTGTAGCGCTGGTTCTGATCCCAGTAAACAATTAAAAGGCTGCTGGGAATGCATTGTTATGAAGATGTGGGATGAGGATCCGTGGCTGCAGAACTTTCCTATGTGAAAGGCCACTTTCCTTGAACTTTGCACAGAACTGTCCCCAGACCTGAAGTGCAGAAAAACTCACCTGAGACTTGCTCTCACAGTGGAGAAGCAAGTGGCCACTGCTCTGCGGAAGCCCACAACCCCAGACTACTACCAGTCAGTTGGGAATCAGTTTAGAGTTGGTAAAACCGCTGTGGCAGCTGCTGTGATGCAGATGTGCCGGGCCATTCATAGACTTCTGCTAAGAAGGGTAGTGACTTTGGGAAACGTGAGGATATAGTGGAGGGGTTTGCCACAGTGGGGTTCCCAAACTGTGGGGGAGGAATAGATGGGATGCATATCCCTATCTTAACATCACACAGCCTTGCCACAGAGTGCATCAACCAGAAGGGATACTTCTCAGTGGTGTTGCTTGTGGATCATAGGGGACGTTTCACTGACATCAGTGTGGGGTGGTCTAGAGAGGTGAATGATGCACCCATCTGTAGGGACTCCGGACTGTTCGAAAAAATACAGGTGTGTACTTTGTTCCCTAACCAAAAAAATAGATACAGGCAATGTTGAAATGCCAATCGTGATCCTGGAGGATCCTACCTACCCCTTGCTTTCCTGGATAATGAAGCCTTACACCAGGCACCTGGACAGTGACAGGGAGTGTTTCAATAATATGCTCAGCAAGTGAAGAATGGTGGCAGAATGCAAACAGCAAAGCACGCGCATTCCCAGTTATTAAAGGAGTCATCGCGTCTTGCTGTTCCCACCCACCGGCACAGTGGAGCACGTACTGTGCACCCTGCTCAGTCTCCTTGTAGAATGCTTCAGAGTGGAGGCTGATAAAGAGTTTGTTGGCTGAGCATTTTCAAGGGGCTGCAGAGGGAGTCTGTCCTGCCACTACTCTTCCTGGAGCTCTTCCAGATGCCTCAGCATGCCAGACTGATCCGTCATAATACACAACATCCCCTGTTGCATTGCACACTCCTGCACTGATTTTCTGTCTTCCATGTCCATGTTTAGTTTTTGACAAACATCTCTTCCAGGCTCTCAGCTTTGTGGCAGCAGTCATGGAGGCATTCATTAAACATGTCATCCCGAGTTCCCCCCGCCCCACTTCCTAATTTGGGAAAAGTGCTCTGCAGGAGTAAAAGATGGGGTGAAGGCCACTGTTAGTCAAACAAAGTTTTAAAGTTTCAAAGTCAGTATTAGCTGACCCCATGGAGTAAAAGAAATGTGACAAGGTAAAAAGAACTCCCCTTCATATTCACAAGACAGAGCCAGACCTGCATAATAATCTGTACCTATCACATGGGCCAGAGTGTCATTACAGATATGGTGAGTAAGGGGCCCCTACATCCATTACAGGGAAGTCTGTATAGCACTAAATTCCCCCAATCCACACATAACCATGTGGCAAACTGCCAGCCTCCCCCTGGTCGGTCTCGCACTTTACCTTCTGTTTCTGGCCAGGGTGCCCCCAACTACCTCATTTCCCCTGGCTGTAGAGGAGCTCTGTCTCCTGGTCTGGAAGGAAACTTCTCCCGCTGCTCCAAACCCTCTGGCAGCTTTGCCTGCATTTAGGGAAGGCAGTGTTTAAATATCCCTGGCCCCACCCTTCATTGGCTCCAAGTACCTTTAATTGCCCTGCTATGCTTTCTCTTCTGCCTGCAGGGCAGATGGCTTTTTCGAGCTCTCGGGTCTGGCCTTGGCTTTTCTTTCTTTTTTCTTTTCTTTTCTTTTCCTTTCCGCAGCTGCTTTTTTGGGGGACCCTGCTGCTACCACCGCTCCAGGACTCTGCTGGTGTGCCTCCCTCCCAACCGGGAGGGAGGGGGTGAGTGTGTGCCCCTTTCATCTCCACCACCACCCCCCTCGCCCAGCCGCTATCTCCACCCTCCCCCGCGGCTGCTCCTCCCAAGGCCAGCACCGGCTGCCGAAAGGCTCCTTCCCCCTCCCTTGGCAGGCTGCCTCTTCTCTCTCTTTTGCTGCCGTGAGCCCCCCTTCCCCTGTTGCTGCTGCCCCTGCTCTGCCCCCTGTGTTTGGGGGCACCCCTGTCCCTTCTTTCCCCCTCCCCTGCCGCTGCCCCCTGCCTGGGGCCCTGACCCTTCCCTCCTTCTCCCCCACTGCTGCAGCTCCCCCCCACTTTGACCCCTGTGCTCCGGCAGCACCCATGGCCCTCCCCCCCTTTAATTGACCCCCCGATTTCGTTAACCCCCCCTTCACACACTGCACCTCAATTCCCGAGTTCACTTAACTCCGCCCCTCCCCCAGTGCAGCCGGAGAGGACACCGAGGTTCCATCTTGGGCTGGCGAGTGAACGGCCCCTGCCTGGCTTGACCCCCATCTCTCCCCTCTGCTGGTGCCCTCCTCCCCTGCTCCCAGCCTAGCGGGGAGGAGCGGTCACCCCCCCTTCTTCTCCCCCTTCCACTCCCCTCCCCGTTACTCTCCCTCCCTTTCCTTTACTCCCCCCCACCGATAAACCGTTCCCACCCCTTCCCAAGATGGCGGGTGTGCCTGGGACAGGGAACCCCCTCGTAGAAGCCCCCGCCCCCCCCTCTCATCCCAAAGCCCCGTCCCTGCCTGCAACAACTGGCCCTGCCCCCCCCGCTGAGCTGCCGGGAGTCACTCCCCAGGTGCTGGCAGAGGACAACTCTGGTGGGGACGCCAGGGATCCTGCTGCTGCCATGGCTCCCACCCCCCCCAATCCAGGGGGCGCGCCCTCGGTTGACAGAAAGAACCAGGGGGGTAAAAAGAAGGGCAAAGGCCCTGCCCGGAAGGCGACGCCTACTGTGGCTGGGGCCCCTCCTCCTCTCCCTCTATCCCCTCCCGCTGTCCCTTCCACCAGCTCTGGGGGCGGCAGCGCACCCAAGGCGTACGCCCAAGTGGCCGCAGGCACCCCGCCTGCCGCTGCCAAGACACCTGCCCTAACCGCCGCCTCCAGCACCATCCCAGGTGGCCGGGGCCCCTTCCCCACCCTCACCAGGAAGCATGGGGTCCGGTGCTTCCTGGTGCCTGCCTCGCCCAATGTGGAAACCTACAAGCGGGCGATGGCGAGGGTGGTGGGGCCCACGGCCATGGTGGCAGCCTCCCGTATGTACGGCAAGGTGGTCTTTTTCCTGACCACGGAGGCCGCCGCCCAGGAGGCGGTGGAGATGGGCCTGGCGGTGGGGGGCGTCTACGTCCCCGTGGAGCCCCTGGAGGACCTGGGCGTATGGGTGGTCTTGTCCTCCGTTCCGCCCTTCCTCCCCAATGCCGCCCTTCTGCCTCTCCTTGCCTCCCTGGGGAAGCCCCTCTCCAACATCAGCCTGCTTCCCCTCGGCTGCAAGGACCCCGCCCTTCGCCACGTCCTCTCTTTCCGCCGGCAGGTACAGCTGCAGCTGCTGCCGGCAGTGGCGCGGGGCGGGGAGGCGCTCGAGGGGTTGTTTCTGGTACCCCACCAAGGTGCCCAGTACCGGGTCCATTATACTACGGGGGAAGCCCGGTGCTACCTCTGCCGGGTGACGAGGCATGTTCGGAGGGAATGCCCTTTGGCCTGGCAAGGAGGGAGGCCCGGGACCCTGAAGGGTGCCAGCCAGACCATCGGCGGCGCCCCCAGCAGCCGTCCAGTCCCTGTGGCCGCCCCCCCTCTGCCAGCAGTTGTCACCTGCACTCGGGCCCCGGGGGCGCCCCCCCCGGCTCGCCCGGACGAGCTGACGGGCCCCGCTGACGCCCAGAGCAGTCCGGCGGGGCCTGCGGAGGGGAGGGAGCCAGGGCCGGCACCGTCGGGCACTGGAGGGGGCATGCCCCAGGGGGAGGCCTCTCCTTCCCCTGCAACCCCACCTCCGCTCTCCCACACCCTGACTCCCATCCTCTCGCCCCCTGACCCTGCCCCCGCTCCTCGACCCTCCACCTCGGAGGGCTGGGTGCTTGTGCAGGGTAGGCGTGGCCAGCGAAAGGCCGGAGCCCAGTCCCCCCTCCTGCCCACGGCCGAGGGGAGTGAGAGCCCCCACAAGGTCAAGTGGAGGGGGGCTCCTGAGGCCGAGCCTGCTGCCGTGCCCCCTGCCGGGGCCCAGTGGGGGGCACCGACCGAGGAAGCCGTGGCAGCGGACGTGGGCAACACCATCGCCCTCCTGGAGTCCCTCCTGGAGGAGTCCTCATCCGGAGCTCCCCCAGCCCCAATGCCACCCAAAACCCCCACTGGTGCCGGAGTGGACCTCGGGGTGGCAGGGGGTGCTTTCTTCTCCTCCTTAATGGAGGAGATTGACTCCCTGGGGCTGACACCGGCTTGCCCGGGGGAGGATGACCCCGCCCTACATATGGCCAGGATAACAGATTTGGTTTTAAATTGGTGGTGGGAAACCCCATTTTAACGAAATGAACAGAGCAGAATAAACTAATTAAAAACTACTACACAATATAGCATGGTAGCTTTTCAAACTGATAGAGTAACCAGCACCTCTTAAACTGAACACATCACAAGTACGTCTGACCTCCAACATGTTCATCTTATTCCTCCATAATTTATTCATGCTACACTTTCTCTAGAGAACAAAAACAAGTGGAACTGATGGTATGTTCTTTTAAGTTTCTATGTTGATATGTAGATTTAGCACCTGTGATACTTTATCAGCTGATTATACATTAAAGAAATAAGAATTTTTCTGTGATCATAGTTCAAACTGTTTCTTAAGTTAGTCTGAGTGTAAGTATAAGTTTGTTGAAAAGCTAAAAAAGTTACTATAATTAATCCCTTAGAGAATAATTAGTAGAGTTAAAGATATAAAATGTAAACCTCTCAGGTGGGTTTTTTATATATAACAGCCTTACGGAGCACTAATAAAGTACTACACTTCTCCGAAGAACTAATGCATTTGTAAAACAACCAGAGCATAAAGTATTTGCGTAATAATCAGGAGATTGAAGCAAGAAGATTGTTTAAATAAAAACCACTGTCAAGAAGAATAAAATCCTGAGAAGTCTATCTTCATCCATTTTGTGTTAACATTTCTAGTTATATTTTCTGTCTCTGTTTTAAAGGACACAATTTTTATTTTTGAGGGTGGAAAGGCATTAGAATTTTCTATCCATACATCCCTGAAGTACTACATGTAGCACCGCTTCTGCAAACATTTGTGTCTGTGCTTGATTTCAGTGGGACTACTGACAGGCTTAACATTAAACGTGTGCACACAAGATAGATACTTGAGGAAAAACACTTGGTCAAACATCCTTCACCAAAGTTTTCTTGACAAAAAATCTTTGTCTAAAACAGAAATTCATGTGAGAAATGTTCATTTCTGAAGAAAACTTAAAAATTTGAGCCAAACCTCCCATTCTTTTTTTGTTTTGGGGGGGTCTTTTGGGCAAAAAACCTGAAAAGTTTCAAAACAATTTTTGGGAGAAATTTCTGAAGGGTTAACACAGGCATATGGTGACCAGCTCTACTAAGGATACAAATGATTTACAAAGGGTTTTAGGGAGAAGATATAATAAATATACCCACTTATCAAAGAAGAATGCTCCAAATGTTAGACTATTGAGTCTTCCAGTCCTACAGGGTATGTCTAATCAAGGGGCTCCCATTATGAAAGCATGACTAGTGATGAGGCATTTAGCTGTGGATGCTAATTTGAATCTTCTGAATTCTACTTTACCCTCTCTTCTTCCTAATTAAAACAGTTTCCATTTCCTTTCACCTCACACTTCTCTCTCCCCAAAACTCTATCTGCAGCTCCTTCAAATCTTCAGAATTCCAACTGCTACCCTCTGACCTCCAACAGAACTGATGTCTTGAAAGAGCCACCTGACTCCTCAACTCTGGACCTTGGATACTAAAGGCACCCTTGATCACAACTCCTTTTTCCTAACCTTTAAAGAGATTACCTGTGTGATTTAGGACCTTAAATCCCACTATCTTTTGATGAGACATAGATCCCTAAATCACTTTTGAAAACAAGCCTTAGGCTTCTACATCACTTAGGCACTTCATGAAAGAGGAGGAGGAAGGGAAGTTATGCCAATTTAAAAATAAGTGATGAAAGTATTGAAGTATATCTTGTCTATTTTTTGTATTGGGAATTGTTTGGTCTGAAATACTCATAAAGGACCAATATCTCACTTGTATTTTGATGTGAAAACATCCAGCTGGTTATTCTTGTCAGGGAGAAATGTGTGTGTAAGGTGTCATTATCCTGAAATTTCTAAGCAGCAATCCAGTCTTATTATCTTAGATATCACCTAATGCTTTAGAAACTGCTACAGATATGTAAAAGATTGTTACAACCTAAATGACCTTTTGGAACTCAGCCTGAGGGGGGCGAGGAGGGAGGAGTGTGTGTGGAACTTGCCACACCGAAGGGCTAGCTCATGTCTGGTATATAGGCTATTAGGTACAGAGAAGTAAGATCGGATTTGAATCTGAAACATCCTGCCAATTATAAGTTTATATGTAAATACACTGTACATTATGTACAATTAAATATATCAACAACAACAAAAAAGCCTTCATACATCTTTTAAACCTTTGCTTTGTGTTCCAGAAAGGTTTGGGGGAAAGATACACTTCTGTTTAGTCTTAAGAAGCCCTTCTCAGAGCAAAATTGCAAGGTAACTTCCTTCAAATTCCGGTGTTGCAGTCTCTGCTTAAAAATAAAAAAGGTGATTGATTTACAGAAACAGGTTGATTTCTTTAGATTTAAAACAGATATGATTATCTTTAGAACTACTTTATAAAGTAGATTAGTTGTAGCCATGTCAGTCTCTTTAACAAGTGACTTTGATTTAAAAAAAAAAAATCAGAAGGGATGTCCGTGTGTTGCTCACAAATTAGGTTTGAATTATAATACTGCTGGCATGTGTGAGCATATCATCAAAGTTACTGTCTCTTTTTAAAAATATATCATTGGGAAAGTGTGTGTCGTTGGCAAGGAGGATTTAATCTTTGACTGGAGATCTTAGGAGTTCCTCCTTTAATTCCTTACGAACAATGGGCCGTATTCAGTCCTCCTGTAAATCCATCTAAATCAGCCAAGTTACATTAGGGTAACCTAATAAGCTTTTATTGATTTAAGGAAGGTTTTTATACTTGCACTTAAACTAGAGACACATTTTGAAATTCATCCTGTATTTGGATCTGCTTGTTCAACTCCAAATTGTCAGTGAGAACACTGTGTATGCACAAAGGGCAGAGAGAATGCAGCCTGTAAGCAAAGCTCTACTGTACTTTACTCATTTTATTTAAAACAACAACAAACTCTGGCAATATCCTTTTCTACAAATTCAAAATTTGCCTGAATCATATTAACATACAGCAGCTATTTTGACAAACAAGATTCTGAAGATAATCAAGTGACAAATCATGGGCAAATTTTATCCTTTTTAGTGTGTACTGGCCTTCAACTCTCCTTCGTGCCTATGACTAAATTTGCTTACTGATGACATGCTGCTCTTTGGCCCCATTTTCGTATGCATTGCCTCTATATAATCTATGAAGCACACTTCCATGATATGTAGGTAAATTTGAAGTGAGCATATGTAAAGGGTGAGGATTGGAGGGGGCAGGAGTTTGCACTGCAATGCACACAACTTCCAAAATCTGTGGTAAAACTTTGAAAAGAATTCCTGGGTTAGATTCACCATTAATGATACAAATTGATCACTGACAGGCATTTCTTGTACCTCGCTCTCTTTTTTTGTCAAAAGTGAAATTGCAAAAATTTGACTAGCTCTATTATGTCTTATCTAAAATCTACACTAACATAACCCTAACCTTTACAGCAACACTGTGCTGCTTGATATCATATCGGGGGTGTCTTCTTTATTGACTCATGCACCTATAAATCATTTGTGTAATTTATGAAGTGCTCCAACAGTTTTCACAATTCAAAATGCTTTATATACATTTTATCTTCGTAAGGTGTTTGTATTACAGGGCATGTTGGTAGTGATCTCTATATTAACGTTGCCTTTCACATTTCATTACAAAGGATTCTTGTGACCTATTCTTTGAAAATCTCTCCTACCTTTGTTGGCGCAGCAGGCCTCTGATATTCCGCAAGAGGAACAGCCTCGGACTAGGGAAGTTCCTCTACTTTATCCCATGAAATTCCACTCAGCTTTTGCTGAGATGTGACTTTTTTTTTTAAATAGTTTACATTTTCCTTTCTTTGACTTGTGTTTCCCCAGGACATTGTCTGGCAGCATTTCAAAATAACTTAACACAGGAACATTCTAAGGCTGGACTCACACCACCTCTGCAGCAGCAGACGCTGTATTGAGAATGCCGTGGAGCTGCCAGAGCAGTGGAGGGTGCGGCACAGTTGTTTTCCTGACCCCTCCCAATATCATACTCTGAGGACACTACGTGGGGTAGGAACTGGGTTGGGCTTCCCTTATATATGCCTCAACTGGCCCCACAGGCCCATTTCACATGCACACTCCCACTTTAGGCAATAAATGAGGCTGGTTTTCCTTCATCTCCCAAATGTTAGGAGGAAGAGGCAGGCCTCAATCCAGGCCATCGTCCCGTCAGTCTCGGGATCCCTCTCAGGGCTGGAGCTCCACAAGTTTGGGGCACAGTTTAGAGACAAGCTCGGCTCCGATCTGCTCCCCAAGGACTCAGCACCCCATCTCTCCTCTCAAATAACAAACTTCTCCTGCTGTCAACTAATGCAGTAGGTCCATAGCCCAGGCTGTGTTGCAATGCTAAAATTTTAGGATTCAAATCCTGCTTTTTGTACATGATGGGGGAGTTCAGACTGTGACACGCTTTGAGATCTACCACTGAAAAGTGCTGTATAAGAGCTAGACATTATTATTTATTAGGTATTATACAATTTTGTTTTTAGCTTTTAAAAATTAGGAACTAGGAGATGACTTACAAAAATATTAAAAGAATGTTAATTAAATTGCAAAGCTAAGCTCTAGAGAGTTGGGAATTGTCAGTTTTATAGTTGTGCACGTGTAATTCTGTCCATCACGTACACATTGTTTTAATTACATGATCACATATTGGTTTTTCCATTGGTGCCCTGCCTCATCTAGTGCACAAGGGGACAGAACAAAGGTTGTCCAGACAACCATATATCTGGCATTTCCGAACTTTTGAATCCCTGATGTTGCAACCTAAACAGCATTCTCTTACCATATTTTTTGTATTTGTGCATACATACAGTGGCACCTATCTCAGAGGTGACGTGTAAATTAGACTTTCTCCCACTCATTTAAGATTCCCTTAGACCAGGGATCTCAAACTCAATTGCTATGGCGGGCCGCATTTACATTGAGTGGAGTTCAGGGGGGCCGCACATGACACACACTACTCTACTGTACCTTTCATGCTCTACTCTCCACCGAAAAAATCTCCACGCAGGGTAAAATTCGGCGGCACAGTAGGAGAGAGAGGCTCTCACAGGGACTTGCAGGCTCCACTGTCCGCAGTCAAATCTCTCTGTGGGGCCCACATTCAGCGGCCATTTCCTTTTTAAAGCAGCACAGTAGAGCAGAGAGAGAGGCTCACACAGGGACTTGCAGACTCCACTGTCCGCCGTCAAATCTCCCTGTGGGGCCCACATTCGGCGGCCATTTCCTTTTTAAGACGGCCACAGCTTCCCGGAGCTCCGCTCAAAAAAAAAATGCCAGCACAAGCCTGCAGCCGGATTCGGACTGCGGGCCGCATGACACAAGCCCGCGGGCCGCAGTTGGCCCGCGGGCCGCGAGTTTGAGACCCCTGCCTTAGACTCTCTTTCACTTTGGTAGAACAAGTGTAAATTACATGCTGAGGAGACACTGGAAGGTGTTAGCTGAAGTATCTCACCCAATGCTCTGTTACATCTTCTTCCAACTTCTCAGCCTGTAAATTCCACTGAAGCTCTTTCTCACATGAGTAAAATGGTTGTAGATATATCTAAATGCATGGAAGCAAATCTAAGTTAAAATTCCTCACATATCACTTCTGAATTAGGCACACTATTAATTCTATCTAATCAGCATGTCTAAACCACATACTGCTACAGTATCTAGACACTGTACAGAAGTTACAGGGAAAAAATAGATCTATACTAAAGAGATGACATAATAGTTTTCCCCTTAGCTATAGCAAAACAAACCAGCCTCTTGAGTGAGTGAGAGGAAAGAAGTATTTTAAAAGAATATCTAGTGATACTGTATAGCGAATTGGGGCCAAATAACACTTAATATGGCCATATTTTAACCACATAGAAAAAGAAATTTGTCTGAGGTAAAAGTGAAAAGCCAATTTATACTGAAATGTCAAATATGCTATATTCCCTAGTTCTGGGTTGTCCACTCTATGGCCCATAGGCCATACACGGTCTAAAAGAGCATTTCAGGAGGCCTGTAGACTGCTTCAATATAATAATGACCAATTCATTTGTTTTGTCATGTTTACATCATGTTAGTTTACACAAGTGTGTAAACAGACAATACTATACACAGACATAACATATCTAAATATATAGGGAACAAGCTATACTTAAAATATAAATCAATACAGGTGACTTTAAAAATTATTAAAATATGTAGAATCTGTTTGGCCCATACAAGGTTGTGCTTAGGTCTGTGTGGCCCTCCTGTGTAATAAGGCTGAGCACCACTGCCCTCGTTGATGTCACTGTTCAGGTTTTGCAGGAAAAAAAAACATACTTTAAGGGGAAAAAAGACTTCAAACAGTGTGATTGAAAACTCACTGGAAACTAATCTTTTATTTTATGTAAAGTGTGTTTCAATTTGTGGTAATCTCTCACTTGCTGGAAGCTTAACTAGTTTATCCAAAAAAAAAAATCTCTCACAGATTAATTGTTTTCTATGTTCATGCCTGATATTGCCTATAGTTGGTCACTTATGACCCACCTGTACTCTGTGCCATTTTGGGAAAACCCATGTACTTCTGTAGGCAATAAATCTCTAGATTATATATAATCCTAAATGCTGATATAGATGCCTCACGTTTGACTCCAGCTTTGAAAATTTTGACCTAAATCTGTTTTTACTTTTTCAAATATTTAGAAGCTATTCTAATGCACTCATTTATGTGCTTGAGTCTCAAAGCTCTGTTCCTGAACAGCATTGTTGACCAGCTCTCTCTACTGACAGAGCTCTACTCTCTCTACTGGCAGAGCTAGTGGAACTGCTCCTTTTAACTAACTGTCTAGTGTAGCTGTGCAAATAATAAAAAAATCACATGTATTTGAATAAATATTGCAAAATCCTTGAATTAACGATTGAAAATTGCAAAGGCTTGTAGTTTGTGTTCTGTGAATTGTTTAATGCTTTATGTTGTGTCTATATGTTAGCTGTGTAGGTGTATGACAATAGATTACACAATTTATTAAAGGAGATTTTTTTGTTTTAGTTTTCCATGCTACTAATTGTGGGACTGAGCTAAAATGTTCAAACCTGGGTGCCTAAATAAGACATTTTGTGACATCTAAATATGGCATTAAGTGGCCTGATTTTCAGAGGGGCTGAGCACTCTCAAACCCTACTAAAATCAATAGGAACTATTGGTGTACAACACCTCTGAATATTGGATCGTTTGTGTTGAGGGATACATATGGTTTTAGAGGCCTAACTTAAAATAGGGTAGAGTCTCAGGAGACATGTACCACTGAACAAGGAAGGCAAGGAGTAAATAAATATGGCTAAATTGCAAAGTTGGAGAATCTGTTTGAGCCAAATAAAAATTCTTCAGAATAACTCATTGAGGTCAGTAAATGGGAGTATTAGTTATAGCAGGAAATAACAGGGAAATTAGAAGGGCCCCAATGGATTTTAAAGAGCAAATGGCTAATGGTGTAAAAACATGCTAGAGATTCAGAAGCAGGAAGGCTGCAAAAGAACAGCACGTCTGGTTGATTACCAGGAATAAAAGGGAGGAATGAAGGAATATAGGGACGCTACTGAAAAGGATTTGTTAATTTAATTTTATTTATATTTTGCATCACTCTCCACCATCGATAACGCTGATGAGATACCTAACATGAATCTGCTCTTGTGGGCTAATAAAGATGAAGTACTCTCAGAGATTTGAGATGTCTGAAAAAGGTGCTAAAGCAAGATGATCATTTAAAAAAGCAAAAAGTCACCAGTTCCAGATGCTATAAATCTGAGTTCTGAAGGAAATTAAATATGAAGTAGCTGAGCTGCTAAATTTTTCAACCTTTTATTAAAAACAGACACTGGTCCAAAAGACAGGAGGGAAGAAAATGTTATACCTCTATTTAAAATAAATAAATAAAAGGTTCCTATGGGTGAGCTGGGGAATTATAGAAAAGGAAGTAATACATCTGGCAAAATAATTGAAACATAGTTAAAAACAAAATAACAAAACATGGAAGGTAATGATATGATCAGGGACTAACTAGCACAGGTTCTGCAAAGGAAAATCAGGTCACACTAGTCTCTTAGAATTCTTTCAATGTGTCAGTAAATTTAGTGGTTAAAGGAGAACTTGTCAAAGGCCTTTTGGAATCCACATAAATTATGTTAAGTTCCCATGCAAGAGGCTTTTAAGGAAGTGAAGTAGTCATGAGGTGAGAGGCAAAATATAGTCATGGGTCAAAAACTGGTCAGTAGACAGAAGGAAAAGAGTAGAATTAAATAGTTAATTTTCATCATGATAAAGGGTTAACAATGGGGGCTTCAAGGTTCCATGTTAAGTCCCTTGTTTAAGACATTTGTTATTATTATTAATTAATAATTATAGGTGTCTGTTAGTGAGATAGCAACTGTCAAGCTGTCTGGAGTGGCTCTAGTGTGTGAATACTAACTTCAGGGCAGATTATTAAGAAGCAGGGCACACATCCCAAATTGGTTGAGTGTTCTATACTTGGATTTCACCAACTAAGTATTAATTGCAAATTCCTTAGGCATTACAACAGCTTTATTATGGATTCATAGACAGTCCCCTTGGGTACTCTGCTTTATCTTGCCACCCAGGTAAACTTGTCTTTGTAATAGGTGGTCCCTTACACCAAAAATCACAACATTCAAATTACTCCCAGTCCCAAAGGGCCAGTCACGTATCACAAGTGAATTGCGCCTTAGGTTTTACACCAAAGACAATGCTTGTAGCCAATCCTATAATAAATCTTTAGATAATTTATTAACTAAAAAATAAGTGTTGTTTACAAGGTCAAAGAAGGTAAACATACACACAGATGAGTTAGTCTTAGGTTCCAAAAGATGGTAGAGGCTTTGGTAGAGATTTTTGTATTTTTTGTATTTGTATGTCTGATTTTGTAAGCAAGTAGTTTTTAAGTGAGGTGAATCTTGGAGTTATTCAAGACAAATCAGACTCCTGAAAAGGATGCAGTAATCTGGAAAGATTGAGAGCCACTGGTCTAGAGAAGGCAAATTGGGAACCTCTGTTCTCACTGTCTCACTAGGGCTTCTGATTTTGGTTTTCATTGATATACACTGATAAAACAACCCCAATTTAAAAACAAAAGAAAAGAGAGAGAAATTGTTTATCTAATAACCAGACAAACACCAAAAATGATTATTTGTAAGTAAGGATTTGCATACACTGAGCAGTAATGCAGACAACAGGGGTGTGATTTTTAAAGGGTATTAAGATCTTGCATGTTAATTGGTCTGTGTAGATCCTGCTGCTGCACACTAAAGGTTCCCTTGTAGTCTTTAACGTAGTGCTGTTTGTAATAGCACTACATTAACGTGCACCAGAGAAAGTTATGAAGAAATTACTCATTAGAACATATACTACTGTTATGTGTATATAATTACTTATTACAGTTTTGGGACATCTACATAAAACTCAAAAGTTGTTAAAAATAAGCCCCTCTGGAATGAGATTAATAAACCTCCAAAACAGAAGCCTTACTCATAACACAAGAACAAGAGGACGTTCAATTAAATTAAAGGTGAGAGATTCAAAAGTAAAAAAGGGAAATATATATTTAAACTGTAGAAGTATTTGATACAGACAGTGGTTGAAACTAAGAACTTAAAGATTCAAAGAGGACCTTTATATGAATATCAAGAATATCTAGAATTATAATTAATAAAAATGTGGATATTAAACATCATGCTTCAGGTTTGTCAATCTAATGGTTGGAGAACAGGATGAGATGTGGGGGGAAATTATCCCCTATTTGCCGACTGCAGGGTTCTTACATATTCTTCTGAAATATTTTTGTGACATTACCCAGGGTACAATCTGAGCGATGTCCCCTCAGTTCTGGGGTGCCTTTTACACTGCTTTTCTATGAAACCAACCACTCCTGATCTGCTCTCTCTCAGCCTCTAGCATGTAAATTACTCCCAGCTATACTGCACGTGTGCTATAGCCACCTTCCCTTGAATTACACTGTAGAACAACTACTGCAAATTCCTAGTCTCCGACTTTCCCCAAAAAATGTGCGTCTGGTACTGCCCATCTCTCTCCTGGACAATACAAGCTCATATAAAGTCTAAGAAAATTATACGCATAAATCCTTTTATCCCAAATGGAGTTTCCCAAACACTTCAATCCAAGTACACAGGGGTGTAGATAAAACAATAAGACAAGTTTATTAATCACAGAAAGATAGATTTTAAGTGATTTCTAGTAATGAAGCATGGTCTAGATAATGCTTGGTCCTGCCATAAGAGCAGAGGACTGGACTAGATGACCTCATACAGTTCCTTCCAGTCCTAGGATTCTATGAGTCTATGATTCTATAACAGTCAGAATTGGTTACAAGAAAATAAAAGTATATCACAACTAATGCCTAATTTAAGAAGCTAGAGTGAATTCAAAGCAAAGGTCTCTCTTAGCACTGTTTTTGCAGTCTTACTGGCTGAATTTTTTAGTCTGGATCCCTCCACCAATTGAAAGTTGTTTCCTTTGTTCCTCGGGTGTTGTGAATGCTGTGGATAGAGAGAAAAGAGGAATAATTTAGAATATCTCCTATATCTTTTTATAGTACTTTAGAATCCTTTCCAGCTGAGGATCAGGAGACAAAACCTGTGTGGATGGGAACCACCAGCTGTTTCTTTGTCAAGATGAAGATTTTCACCTACATCCTCTTTCCTGCCAAAGAATGGCCACTTAACCGGTGACGGTCCATTTGATTTTATTGAAACCTGGCTGAAGGGTAGGCTAACCTTTTGTCTCTGGTGAACTGGTTTGTGACTTGGAACTAGTAATACCATACAAAGGAATGCTATAGCTTTACATGCAATGTTGCCACACATATTATACCAGGATAATAATGGTCAGCAAATTATGAGTTTTCAAATGATACCCCACAAGCCATACTTAGTATGAAATTGATCATAGTTTGTAAAAGGGATGAACACAGGGATACAGATTGTCACAATTTGGTTCTGGCCACTAGGGGGAGACAGGATACTGGAGAAGATGGGCCTTGGGTCTGATCCAGTATGGAAATTCCTATGTTCCTAACTGATCAATATCCTTACATTGTAAAGTGAGTTCAAAGCCTTTAATGGCAACAAAGGCACTGATCCAGCAAAACAGGTTTAACTTTAAGCAGATAAGTAGGGCCTTGCAGCCTCATCCAACACCCTTTTGTAGTCAGTGGATAGGTTCCTACTGACTTTAGTGGGCTTTGGACAGAGCCATAACTGGGCATTTTAGTCCCTGGGGCAAGCAAGAATATTTGTGCCCCATATTGGGGTTTTTCATAATTTTTCCATCCCCACTGTTTTGTGCCCTGGGCGACTGTCCCACTTGCCCCACCCTGGTTATGGCTCTGCTTTGACTTATTGTGCTATTGTCAGATATGCAGGAAAAAATTTCTTCAACCAATCACTTGCAGAGATAAATGTGTCTTAAAAAACACAACAAACTTCCACCAAAGCTACTCTAATTACATACTTCATAAGAACCTGCATCTTCTTGGGCCATGAGTCTTTTAAATTGCATGTTTTAAAGACTTATAAATTATCATAACTGCTTTACAAATGTCTTAATTGTCTCCCAGTAATAGCATGCACATTTCTGTGTTGCTGAAACATGTCTGTCTGAATTTGCAAAGCGTTCCTGTGCTAGGCTCAGAGATTTATATTCTCTTTTATGCCAGAGTCTGTCAGACTGTTGATTTGAAAAGGGCACTTCCATGGTTGCTTGACTAAATTATAAGTTAGAACATCAACATTTACCATTTCAGAATTCAGTTTCCAAGACTATTAGTTCTGGCTGAATTTTGTAAGGAAGAGTTTTTTCCTTGTCCATGTTTTTTTTTCTTTTTCTTTTAAATCAAGGGAAAGAAAATACTAATTGCTATTAGCTTTGTAGCATGTATAGCAACTGTGCTAAATCAGAGTGTCTTTAGTTTCTTTCCTTCCTTGGAATGTACCTGAAGAACAGAAATTGAAATGTGCACTTTATGCCATGTGACAGGAAATGCCATTTCGCCAGCTGGGGAAAAAGACCTTTTGAAATCAGCAGTCCTAGGGGCTCTCAAATAGCTGTTAGAGAGAGGATGTGTATTAAAATTAACTATGCTTCATACCAAATGGCAAGACATATGACTTCTGATTTTAGTCAGAAAATGAGCTACTGTATACATTAAGATCCTCTCTTTGATTTCAGTTACTGCAAACTGGTTTCACACTAGTGTAACTCCATTCACTTTAATGGAGTTACTCCTGATTTTATGCTGGTGTAGTTTATCATGGACAAAGTGAAATACCACCTAAACAGTTTACAAACACTACCAGATGGGCCAAATTCTCTCTTGGTGCACATTGATGTAGCTATGTTCCAGTCGGCACCATGGAAAATTTAATGCCATGACTTTAATTGTCTTGTGAAATACGCATAATTAACCTCCAGGAAAGCCAGGATTCTTTATACTGCCCTCCTGTTCATTTTCCTAACACAGAGGCTTTAGACAACATAGATCCATTTCTGACTCCAGTAAAGAATTCTGTAAAACACTATCCAAGCATTGCTGATTTTTAAAAGAAAAAAAATATTTTCACATTTTATGTAAACTTGAAATTTTGTTATCAAAAGAGGGAGAGAGAGAGAGATAATGTCTTCCAGATGACAGCTTGCTGGATGGAGTCTGAAGCCGAAAGCAAGAGAAAATTTTCATTAACATTCAGATTACTTGTCATTTTGATTCACACTCCCTAAGCAAGCTAATTTGGTCTGCAGCCAACCTTCTTATAGTGTGATGACAACACAACAAGCTACACCGCCTCCCTTTCATTGCTAATGATTCCTTGAGTGACAGCCATGGTCTCTGAGCTCTGCGTGACACTTCATCCTGCCGCGACCTGCAATGTCAGAGTTGCATCTGTCTTCAGCCCCCTGCTGGGCCTTCTGCAGCAAGGACAGCCGATGACATCAGGAACAAAAAAAAATATATATTCAGTTTGAGATTGTACCCGGATCATGGCATGTTTTCTGAACAATGTCACCATGGTATAACCACCTCCACTGGTAATTGTGTGCCCTTTCAGTATCATTTCACTTGAAAAAAATCACCTTAGCAGTGACTTCTTTGAGATGGCGGTACTCACGACATGCTTTCTCTCAATAATGTTGAAAATTATTTAAAGAGCTTTAAAATCCAGTTTCATTGTTGCTATTTTGTTAGCAAAACTGGAGACAGTTATAACAGTAATTTTAAGATTGCAAATTGTTGAGGAGTCTATTGTAAGCATCATTTGTACAAAATACAGGCTCACATTCGCTATCTGTTAAATAAAACTGCTATAGTATGTGCTATATTTCAAGATCTTTCCTGATACGGCAGAAGCAGTCTGAGTCCTGTACAGCTGCAGAATTATATATGTTTAAAAGGACATCATTCATAAGCCTCATGTTCAGTCTTCCTTGTTGTGTTTTTTTTTTTATTTGTTTGAAAAACAAGTACAATCATTCATAGTCTATAGTTTAGTTATGTGTCAATATTGATACTACTAAACAAAAATCAATGACTGCAATCCAGCATAGGCAAGCCTTAAAAAACGTGCACCAGGGAAAAGAGAATTGGGAAGGAAACCAATTTCATTGTGATTTCTAAGATGGTGTTATTTATAAATATACAAGAAAAAGCTATTTTACAAATTATTTAAAAATAAAACACCAAAAACTTTGCTATTGTTGTGAGATTGTCAGTAACAATGGGACAGCTACATATTTTTTTCCTGTTTTGGTATTGTCAATTGATTTTAATATTATAAGTAGGATTTCACTGAAGACTTTTTTCCTTGGCAACTTTATTTCACTATCTAGTCATGGTTTTTTATTGAACAAGAAAATATATTTTCAATCATACAAATCTTTTACAATGTTTTTATGATTATAAAAGATGAAGAAAATTTTTAAATCCCTTATAAACATCAACACTTACAGGTCTGCTGATAAAATCATGCTTGTCAAAGTTTAGAAACTCTAATATCATTTGTTGTTTTAAAAGAACATTATACAGCTATCCCTCTCTGGGACTGATCCTCACTGGAGATCTGATTCAGAGCTTGTTAAAATTAATGGGAAAGTGAATTGACTTTATGGAGACTTATATTGGGCTCCAGAAATAATTAAGAATCATAGCTCCATTGGCTTCAGTGCAGTTATGTAGCTTTACACCTGAAGAAGATCTGGTTTCTGCCATGCCCATTGCATGGGATCTGGGTTCCTGCATACACCTTGTTCAGCAATGTATTCAAAATACTGACCATGACAGCAGGAAACTCTTTGATCATGTATACATTGTAAAATATATATTTAAAAACACTAAATAACTGGAATTTCTGGAACTAATTCTAGTAATCAGATGGCTCTTTTATGAAACTGGCCACATGCAAGCCCAATGTCAATGATTGGAAATAAGTGTCCAGCCTGATTTAATAACTGATAGAAAAGTAATAATGGCTAAATAAACTATATGGCATGAACTGACTTAATTCAAAGCACTGGCTAAAAGGCACTAAGAAGCGCATAGTCCATCTGGGGCATGGTGGGTTGTGGATGTGCAAAGTGCCTGGAAATATCCATACTGCCAAGGGGCCTCAAACTGAAGGGTTCCTAGCTTTCAACCAGGTGTTCATTCCACTAGGCTATGCCTGTGTTGCCACTGAATCAGTTTCCAGACTGTTTTCAGAAGTAGTGTCATTATTTTGCAAGTTGGCAAGAGCAGGTAAATCTCGAAGTTCCCCATAGTGTAAGAAAACCAGTTTGGAATATAGAAGATTGAAAAGTAGGTCAGACTTAATAAATGCATTTTTAAGTAATCCAGCCTTTAAATTAAATCCTAATATCAAATGGATAAATTTTCTGCTCTGTGCCAGTAACCAGAGATTCACCCTAGTGCTTTTATTATGTTAAAATTCTTGTTCACACAGAAATGGCTTAAGCACATTTACATCAAAAAGGCCATGAGAGGATCTGCAAAATTAGACTTCCAATTCTAAATAAGAAAAAGTGCACAAAGAGGATGGGAATGGGGCCAAGATGTACTAAGAACAGCATCATTTACCTGGGAGATATTACATGTAGAAAAATCACTGTTTTGGCTTAGAATGCTGAAATTGTCCTGCCAACGACTTTCTGATTCCCCTGCCCATTGCAAACTGAAAGGATTTCATCTATTATTTCCTCAGAACAATATTTTTCATTTGCTATTAGGCTATTTTTACAGGCTGCCTTTTATGATTGAAGCATAATGTGTGCTCAGCTGCTCTGCAATCTTTCCTTGTGCTCTGGAAAGGACTATAAATTGTAACAGCTTTCAGTGTTCCTTCTGCCACTGGGTGTTGACACTGGAGCTGATCCACCCAGGCTTCTAATGCCAGAACTAATGGCAGGATAATGCCAGCTACAAAAGAAGTAGATACATGAGGACGACAGGAGCAGCTCATAAGTGGAAATTCAAAGTTCTGTGACTTAACTGTGTTCCATGCTGAAAAGATATGGTCTGATGAATCGCCAATCCTCTCTTACCTTCGCACATTTTCATGTGAAGTTCCTGATACAGATTTCTATACTTAAATATACATGTCCTCAGTTCTCTCAGCAGACCTCCCAGGTAGTGTGAGTAGGTATCCTGCAAAGTGCTTTGGTGCTCAGGTCCGTGTGTGCCTAACTGGACAGAGACAGCAGCTGAGGATGTCTATTTTGCAAGACATGCAATGTCATTTGGGAAGCTGGCCGCAATGGGAACGAGCACATTAGAGCCAATTTCCCTTGTTTGTGTTTGTCTGCCTGTTCTAGTCACTAGTTGTCAGAAAGAACTGAGATATGCACAGAAAAGTCCTGATTCACTCCTACTGGCAAGTAAAGGTCCATATCATACCGCGCTGTACCAGCCTTCCCAGAAGCACCCCATCTGTGGTTGAATTCCGAGGAAGGCAGGGCATCCCCCCGCCACCCTACTCTATGGGTTTCACCCTTTAAGCTCTACTAGTGGAGACCTATTTACATGGGCGGCGGTAAGGTGGGATTTAAGTAGCGTACCCCCCCCAGCTGCTGTGCACACCCCTTTTCCCAGTTAGCCCTGACCACTCTGGGAACTGTACCAACTGCTGATATCAGCTCCAATGCTGGCCTTGGAAAAGTCACCCTCCTCCTTTGAGACAGTTTCCCCATTTATAAAACTGGGCTCATATTTGCTTACCTCAACAGGGGTTTTGTGAAGATTGATTAATTTAATGTATTAATTAATGCCAGTTCTATAAAAGGGACTGATCCTGGAGAGTGACAAGTGTTCTCGATCTCCACTGAAGTTGTGGATGCTCAGTACCTCTCAGAATGAGGCTCTGAGGTCTAAATGTTATCACTGTTATGAGTAGTGCTTACAATCATCAGGCACTGACACGAAGTGAAGGAAGTTCCAGCACTGTTTATAGCATGACTTTTGAACCAACATTTTTACCTTATTATAAAAAATACATTGCTGGGAGGAGGAAAAACATTGATGGGTGTTAAAATATTAGTCCGATATACCTTTAATATGAAGGAAATACAGTGTAAATGGAAGGAAAAAAAGGATGAGAGGGATTAAGTATTTTTTTTATCATGTCCTATAAAACAATATACAAATGCTGAGGATGATATAATTATTTTATTATTCATTGTGATATTCAACATCATTTTATTTTTTTGCAGTATAAGCACCATTGGTCAGAACCTCAACTGGTATACATTGACAGCTCGTTTGAGGTCACCAATTTCCCTCAGCTGGGATCAGATTGACCATATTATAAAGCCCACTGAAGTCCATAGGACTACTCATGCAAGTGAAGGTAGGCACATACGAAATAGTTTTCAGGAATGTACCCTATGTGTTCATAGTGAAGAAAAAATGCTATTTTGAAACGAATTTTGATCGATGTGTCTTGAAACATTAATGATATGGTAATTTCTGTGCAAGGATTACAGAGATGTTATTGAATGGCCTTAAATTCCACTGTGATGTTAGCTGATGTGATAACAATGCTGTCAGATGGCATGCATGTTCTTTGTGTGCTCTCCTGGCTCTGCACAGATAGCTGACTAAGAAGGCCTCAATAGTACTACCCAGTAAGAGCACAGACTCAGCTTGGTGGAGAAGGTGCTTAGCCGGGTTTATTGTCAAAGAAACATGGTGTTAGCCCCTTGGATAAATAGCTACAGGTACACTAACACATGTGTACTCATTACAATGGACTCAGCTCAGGCAGCCATGGGACTTTCTGCTGCCTCCTAGGCTGGACAAAGATACCTCTCCTATGATTTCTCTTTTATACACTGATACAAACACGTAACATATTACGCTCCTGACATAGTTCATTACTGATACTACACTAGTACTTGCTGGTTTGAACAAAACCTCTCCTTCCATCACTTTGTCCTTCTGCTCTTATCTTTACTTGGGGTCGGTGTGTTCTTGTACCATCTCTCAGGATTGTGTTTATACCATAATTCTATGTTGGGGTGTATTTGTATTGGCCTTTTGGAATGTGTTTATGTGAATACCTATAGCCTAGTATTTCTTGGGAATGAGTATGTTTTAGCAATGCCAGCCATGTTTTTGCCGAGTTCATGTACCAGACAGTAAACTTGTAAGCAGGCGTTTGCTTCATGGCAGGGCCTGACTTCGGTCAAGCCTTAGACCTTGCACTAGGCCCCATGCTCCAGGCTTTCTCTTTTTACTACAAACAGTTTTTCTTTATTGGGATAGCAAAATAGAATGTTGTTTTAACTAGTGCTAGGCAACTACTACAAACAGGATTTTGCAAAGATTTGCTTGAATTTTTAAATGAATTCAGCCATGATGTTTCGTTGTTGTGAGATCTGAGTTTTATTGGTGTCAATATTTATGAAAAGGAAATTACAAAGTCACATCTAAAAGTATTTGCCAAAACTGAATGTTAAATTCTCACGCAAACCTGTCCATGGTAAAATGGTATGAGTGGGGAAAGGTGAAGAATAACCATACATAGAAATCCCTGTAACTCTCAGTCGCCAGTGGGTTACACTATCCGAAGGTTATGCACCACTTCATTCACACTTAAAGTGTAGGCTTTGGGCTGGTCATCTGAAAAGTCATGAATTTCCACGACTATCAGGTCACAGAATCAGTAATGTGTGATTGATTGGACTATTCACAACCAAGTAATAGAGCTGGAATACCCTCAAAGAACTGTACATGGTCAATCCACAGCATTAAAATTCACAAAAACTGTGTGGAATATTTTCAAATAATTATGAAATACAAGGAATCACAACCTGCTTGTGGACATTCTGTGAACAGAATAAGGGACTAAATTAATTGAATTAGTGATTTGTTGAGAATTATTCTCTCACCACTAGTTTTTACTGCCAGTGATTTCCAGAAATGTATATTACCCCATCTCTCAAAATTATTTTAGCATTGCCTGGTATAACTAACAATACATAACACATTGGAGGTGCCCATTTTTATTTTATTCTTTCCCTGGCTTTTCAGCAGTTATTAACCAGAGGGGCATCAGCCCCTTGGATCTGAGATGATGACAGTTCAGAATAGCTCAGTTTTAGCCCCTTATTGTACATCTGTCAGATGGAGCTAGTCCCAATACATCGTCATGTGAGAGCACTATGAGAATAATTCCACAGTTCTTCTGCTGTTGATGAGTGTTTGGAGACACATGGATCAGAAACAGTGATGTTAACTGTTAGCCACATGTCTGCTCTCCTGTCTGCTACTACAATTTTCCATTGAACAATGAGTGTGTGTGTGTGTGTGTGTGTGTGTGTGTGTGTGTGTGTGTATATATATATATATATGCTCCTCAGTTCATAAATTTGCCTGCTACTTTCACAAGAAATTCTACCATGAGAAATGAAAGGTTTAACTGCTAGGGTGAGACATAAAAAAGACTCTAAAATTAAATATTCTATACAGCACAGAGAACATAATGCAGCAGATGTGTGTGCATGTGCTACTACTACAGAAATTTTCATTAATTATGGAGTTCCACAATAATAACAAATGTACCCTTACCTCTCAGACTATTGAATTTCTGGGATGGGACTAGATTCTGCCTGTGCCACGAGCCCTGCGTAAAGAGCAGTGTGTAACTATTTTGCATGGGGAGCAGATCAGAAACCAGACTTTAGCTCAGAGTCCTTGATTCTCCCTCTTTCTTCCCCCTCAGAGGAACTCAGAGGTGCATCTGAGTGACTTCTCCTCCCACCTTGCTGGGGGAAATGGGAGGAAGAAGACACTTTACTTGACTCGCTGGCCACCACTGCTGCACTGTTCACCACTCTGCTGGATGCCCTGCCTACCGTTCTGTTGGCTAGTCATGCTCTAGGCTGCTCACCAGCAGCTCTGCTGCTCACCATCATCTTCTGCTACCACCTACTTCTGCTATGACCTCTCTGTGTCAATCTCTTGAGGTTCTACCCAGCTTCCAGTGACTACAGCTCTGTGTGATTGTCAGTTCTTCATAGGGAAACTTCGGAGCTGAAGCAGGCAGGAGCACTCCCCACAGTAGATGATGTCAGCATCTAGCAAACACTTATCAAAACAAAAGATTCCAAATGGGATTTTAAGTAGTCCCATCTTTGTACAGTGGGAGAAGGAGATTAAACCATGGCTGGGACTTTTAGGCAGAGCCCACGTTTCCAGACAGGAATCGGTGTCTGCACCCCCTATTGACCTTCACAGGGCTCTGGCATCGGAACTTGCATAGTCTGGTCTGTTCCGATGAGAATGACCCTTCCATCAGAACAGTTCTGCTGCCCGTTATCTATACAAAAAGAGGGATGACGTCTCATTAGCCCTGCAATTAACACTAAAATAATTTGTAACCCAACACCAGCCAAAAGGATCATTTGAGCAAAGCAGTACTGAGCATCTAGGCAGGATCGGTGTGCTCATGCAAATACAGTCTAGTCCTGAAGCCTTCCCCGTCTCCCCACTAACTCAGCAGGGACGAGCTCATTCAGATCCTGCTTACATTGGGACTATGTTACCCATCAGCCCTCTTCCCATTGCACTCCCTCTTCCCCCCGCCAGGTAAGTAGAAACGTTCTGAACCAGGAAGTGGCTGAGATCTGTTTGGGAGCGGGAGCTGTATGGCAGCAGAAGGCAGCTGGATAGAAGCCCAGAAAATACGGACAGAGCTGCACGTGGAACAGGCTGTGACTGCCAGACATTACACATGGGTGTAGGTTTGAGTGGGACTTAGGGAGGAGAAGCAGCAGCTGGGCAAGGAACCAGCACAGGGGGGTCCCAGTGAGAGACACCGAATGAACCTGACTTGGAAACTTATTTGCTTATTTACTTGAATGGAGATTGGACAGAAGAGGACACTCCAGGCACTAGGCCTAAAGAGCCCTGACTCTTGACTGAACTGCCTCAGAGATGGAAACATTTACTGCTGTTCCTGACTTTGAACTGTAGCTGTTTTAAGACACTGCACCCGGAGTATTTGCAACCTTCCCCTTTCCAGCCAGTTGCAGTAAAATCCTTTCCCGTAGCCAGGCGTTGGAGTGGTTATTGGGACCTCCCGGGACTAGCAGCTACACAGCCTAGCTACTCAAGCATCTGCAGCACTCGCCACTGAGACATGGTACACTAGGGATGCTACTGGTACAGAGTGACCCCAATAATTACACAAGCAGTTAGCAAAGCAGTGACAGGTGCATGATATCACTCAATATCAGTCAGGACTAGGTTGTGCCCTGTACTGTGTGCTCACTGTGACAGATATGGGATACGTCTGTATCAAATTGTGAACTCCACTTTGCTTTGTAACCTCCATCTTGGATTGTAACCTTCCTTGTGACCTTCATGTCATCGTGTAACCTCCATTTTCAATTATAACATCTATTTTGTATTAGGGATCTGGCACCAAGTTGAATGACTGTGGCTGAGGAGGCATAAAAAGAGAACTCTAGGGCCGTCAGTTTTGATTGTCACTCAATTACTGGTCCATCGTTGTGGGACAATGGACTATCTACAGAAGTCTACCTGGGGGAAGGAGCTGTCATTTCCCAGCACATGGCACAAAATGGGACAAACTATTTAAGGGGGGAGGGTATTCCTCTGTCTGAGTGGGCCACCCATTACCACATGTCAGAAGATTAGAGAGAGAGAGGACAGGAGGAACTCTGCCTTTCCTGATATGCTGACCAGATCTCAGACTCACAGAAGGGGTGAGATCAGATTCAGATGAGTATCTCAGGAGTGTTTATTTTGCAAAGAACTGTAACACTAGTGTTTTCTTAAGAGTAACAGTGACTGTGGTTAAGAAGTCCCTCTGCTAAGCCTGTATTCCTTCTTTGCCTTCCATATTGTCCCTGAAGTGGTTAATTGAGAAGCTCAGAGTCCACAGTGAGGTGGAATGCTGAGGAAACATGTATAAGAACTGGTGGCCTCGGGAGGACTGAAGCACAGGTTTCAGGATGTAATACAGCTCCCGCATCCCAAGAAGGGGGACAGACATGAGGCCTGTCCCTTGAAGTATGCCTTAAGGTACGTCTCTATGGAAAGAGAGCACAGGACACCCCTATCTGAATGGACCCTGATGCTGTGCCCTAAAAGTTCCCTAGTAGGCTTTGCAAACAGCAGTCGGTCAAAGCACACTACAGCACTTTTAGTGTGCAGTAGCAGGGCCCACACAACCAGTTAGTGCATGCCAGGCTACAGATTTACACCTGGCTTGCCACATGCATACACTCTGACCAAGAGTTATGAACAGTAAGGCAGCCCATCCCACACCTTGTTGGCTTAGGAGCATGTGGGCTGGGTGATTGGGTCCACTCACAACAGTCTGGTATCTAGGCCAGAGAGGAACTGGTCCAGGTTATGATAACCTCAATGGGAAGTAAGGGATCCTCTGTCTTCTACCTGAGTTGGTACACAGAATCTTCTTATATCAAAGCTCTGGGCAAGGATAACACATCATATACTCCTCTTAAGACCTAATGGGTAGGCAGGAGGCAGAGAGGGGCTGAGAGCTGGCAGATCTACAGCTTCAGTTCCTCGCTACATATTATAGCTTTTAAAGTATAGAGGGAAGATCTGGAGGAACTGCATCCCAGAAGACTTTCAGAAAAAATTATTTTCAAGCGCTTCTCCCAATGTGACCATGCCCAGGGCTATATCTAAAAGTGCAATCTTGCCCTAAATAACCTACAAAACACAATTATTTCTATAATAATATTGTTCATGTTCTCTAGCAAGGTATCAGCAAATGCATCAGTGTCCTTGATTTTGGATAGCTTCTTTCCAAGATTTCCCTGTTGTGCTCCAGTGTGGTAAGGAATACCAAAATAGGGGGCAGTAGGGATGGAAAGGCATAAATGAGTAGAAATACAGCAGTAGTAAATGACTTTGAAAAACCATGTAAAATATTTGTAAACATTTCAGGTCAGTGGCAACAATAAATCAGTAGGAGCAGGCTCCCTGTGCTCTGAATCTGTGTCTAATCAATGGCTAACACTAAGCACTGAAAACTTCATTTACAACACAGCTGCAAGCCAGTTGGCCAAAAAAAAAGAAAAGCAATCTTAGGAGACAACGTGGTTTACGCTTAAACCTTGACTTTGGCTTTAGATCAGATTGTCAGATCATTTTATTCTGATACATCTTCAGGCATCTAAGGTTTGTTAGCAGTAACAATAAGCACTGGGTTTTATTTTCACAACTAAGAATGCGAGTCATTTTGTGCCTTTATGGCAATCAGGAAAGAGATCCTTGGTAGCTAGAAAGATTGCATTAAATATGGATGAGGTAATATCCCACCCACCCACCTTGTCTCTCTAATATCCTGGGACCAACACGGCTACAACAATACTGCATTAAATATGTAATTTACAGTCAACAAGGTTTAGACTCAGGCTTCATGATACAGTATTGCATGGCCCTTTCCCCTACTCACTGTTAGCTGATAATGTGGAACTGTACAACCACGCGTATAGAAATTACAGCTTCCTCCTTAGTTATGGGCAATTCTATGATACAAATCATTCAGCACTCATCTGCTATGAACTGGCATAGATCCAGTGAAGGCAATCGAGCTACACTGATTTACACAAGCTGAGGGTCTGACCCACAAGGTAGTTGCACCCTCTGTTATCAAAAGATAAACACATGAAAGCTACAAATCATACATGAATCACAGCATGTATTGTCATTCCTTACAATGCAGTCAATGTGCAGGAATCAACTGTATTCTGAACCATGTTATAAAAATTAAATATAAAAAAGGGATAGAGATATATAACTGTGTACCTAAAAAAGGTAATTAAAAATGTAGGCCCTGATTCTCCTTGATGACAATGGGATTGCTCATGAAAACAAGCATCATATCCCATGTTAAAATGTTTGTAGGACTGGACCTGACAATTTTATATTCATTTACATGAATTACATTTCATGATTTCCTCCAGAGTAATAAGATTTTATAATCTTAATACAATATGATAATGATGATATAAATATAATAATAAGGCTTGGAGATGGAGCCAGTCTTAAACTGAGACATGAAGTTCCAGCCCTCTTGGGAATTTCAGCCCTGTCTAGTGGAAGTCTCCCTGTTATTGGCCTACTTGCCTGCCTCTTGAGGCATAGCACTGAATGGGTGATGCTGAAGGAAGAAGTCTTCCCCCTGCTTTTTCTCAGGAGCCAAGAGGAGGCTTTGGGTAGGGGAGATGAGAAACAAGCAGTCCAAGCCATTCTCAAATGAGAGGAGAGGAGGGGGAAATCAAGGCAGTCCAAAACCCTATAGATACATACATACATATATATATATATGTATTATGATTGTGAAACCTTGGTGTTGGTAATACTGTCATTATGATGACACATTTTCTATTACCTATTTACATGCATAAATAGAGCATTCTTTTTGTATTGTATACTTCAATTATTCTTATGTTTTCTTGGCTTCCTGTTTGTTTTTGAGCGCAATTCAAGATATTGGGTTTTCATAGCTTCTAAGGCCAGAAGGGACCATTGTGATCTTCTAGTCTGACCTCCTGGATAATACGGGCCATAGAACTTTCCAAAATAATATCTAGATCATATCTGTTAGAAAAACATCCAGTCTTGTTTTAAAAATTGTCAGTAATGGAGAATCCATCATAAACTTTGGTAAATTGTTCCAATGATTAATTACTTTTACTGGTAAAAAGTTATTCCTTTTATTTCTAGTCTGAATTTATCTAGCTTTAACTTCCCACCATTGGAAAGCATTATACCTTTTTCAGCTATATTGAAGAATGTATTATCAAAAATTTGTTACTCGTTGTTCTCTAACATCCTTGAGTCTATCACTATAAGACAGCTTTTCTATTGCATTAATGATTCTCATTCATGGCTCTTCTCTGAACCCTCTTCTATTTTTCAACATCCTTCTTAAATGGTAGACAGCAGAACTGGGCAGAGTATTCCAGCAGTGGTCGCACCAGTGCCAAATAGAGAAGTAAAATAAGCTTTTACTCCTACTTGAGATTCTCCTGAATATTCATCCAAGAATTACATTAGCGCTTTTGGCTACATCACCCCCCTGGGAGCTCATATTCCTCTGTTTGTCTCCCACAATTCCCAAATTCTTTTTAGAGTAATTGTTTCTCAGGATAGAGTCTGCCATTGTGTAGTTTGCTTGGGGCCAGATTACCATGTGATTGAGATCACTCTCTCTCAGTGACATGTCCTTTTCATTATTTACCATGCTCCCAATTTTTGCAACATCTGCCAATTTTATCAGTAATGATTTTGTTTTCTTCCTGGTCATTGATAAAACTTTTAAGTAGCATAGGGCCAAGAATAGATCCCCACAAGAAACACAGCCATTCATTCATGATTCCCTGTGTAAAATTACCTATCTATTAGTGAGTTTTAAATTTATTTAATGTGGGCCATGTTAATTTTATATCATTCTAGTTTTTTAATCAAAATCTCATGCAGCACCAAGTCACATGCCTTACAGAAGTGGAAATACATTATATCAACACTATAACTTTTATCAAGCAAACTTGTAATATAATAAAAATATACATATATCAAATTAGGTTGATAAAATCTATTGTCTATAAAACTGTTAGCTGGCATTAATTATATTACTCTTCCTTCCTTTATTCTTAAGCAAGTCCCGTCAGATGCTTTATTATCTTGCTTGAGATTGATGTCAGCCTGACAGGAGTATAATAACTTGAGTCATCCCATTTACCTTTCTAAAATATTTGCACAACTTTGGCTTTTTCCCAGTCTTCTGGAACTTCCCCAGTGTTCCAGGTTTATTGAAAAACAACATTAACAGTTAAGGGAGCTCCTCAGACAGCTCTTTTAAAACTCTTGGATGCAAGTTATCTGATTTTAAAATGTCCAACATTAGTAGCTGCTGTCTAGCATTATCCTGAGATACTAGTGGAATGGAAAGAGTGCTAGCATCATCATTAATCAACAGAGTCTCTTTTATCTGTTTTTTTGACTGTCTGAGATGTCCTTGCATCCAGTGCAGCACGCTCATTGGAGAGGTTAGCTGAGATGCTTCTGCTGAGTGTCCCTAAACTCTGCCTGGAATACAGAGATTTGCACCGCTGAAATTACCTCAACGATATTATTGGAGAGAAACAGAACCTGCTGTTGGAAATCAACAGCCACAAACTGATGTACTTTGGTTACATCAGGTGTAGAAATAGAAACTTCCTTGAGGTTATTATCATGGAAAAAATGGTTGTGGGTCATGGTAGTAAGGAACAACTGGCAAAGAGATAGATGGTGTGCAGCAGATAACTGGGAGGTAAGCTGATGAATGCTCAAAGCCAATAAAGGATCAAGAAGGCTTTCACAAATTCTGCTATGATGTCACCAATATTCAGAGATGAATAGGTGGATTTTACTTACTTTACTTAACATCTCCTGCTTAGTTACAGTGGTGCAACTAATGTAGACAAACTATACTAATACAAAGTATGGCTTGTACAGGGCCAGAGTACATTGCATAGGAGTAAGCCTCCTTTTACACTGGCACAATGCATCTATTCCAGAGGTTTTCATCAGTTCAAAGAAATCCAGTATACACAGAGTGCTAGGTTTGAACTCTGTTAGACTGGAGCTAGGGAGTTTTCAGTTGAAGTTTCATGACTTTAGAACTCTCTCCTCCAGCTCGCCTGCCAGAACCAGAGAGTATTATGCTTCAATTCAGAGTATAGTAGATGGGACAGCTATTCAATCATGCATTTACATGGTTGTGGGTGGTACATGGCGGAGGGTTCTTGGGTATGATGTTTTGAGTTATATCCTTTATTGAGGCCTAGTTGCTATTGATGTTATACTTAAGGGAGGCTTTTGGAAGTTGACTGTTTAAGACAGAAGGTCCAGGAATAAGCCTTTTTTATTTTAATTTGGTTTTAAAGATGTAAATATGCCCAGAGGATTGGTCATTAAGTGCATGTTTTATATGGCAAAATAAATTCACATTATAAATGCCACATCACCATATTTTAAGATACTCTCATCCATTCTCCACCTGAGACAACAATCTTATACTTTAAGAAGGAAGCATCCCCCAGTGCACATGAAATAGCGAGAGACTGTTTTCACACTTTGATCACCATTGCAATTTTCTAAACTGCGGCCTAGAAACAAGAGATGAGAGAGTAATCTTCTTCCAGACAAGCACCTTAAAATTCCAGATCACTTAAATAGTGATATAAAAGCCCCCAAAGATTTTATTTCCTTAAGAGAAGGTGAGCCTTTCATTGACTGACTCAGTGTTTGAGTCTCACTTTGCAAAACCAGAGCCAGCTGTGATGTTAAGTGCCTTTTATACATGTATTTTCTCCATGGGGTGACCTGAGGTACTGATTTATTGTACCGAGAGAATAAAGACAGACAGAGATCCATATATGACCTCAAATAAGCATTAAAATTTCACATAAAATGTCATCAATTAATTAATTTTTTTTAGCATTATTGTGTTTCAATTTAAAGAACAACTTTTTCTTTAAATTACAGTTAACCTTGATCCTGGAAACAGGGAACACAAATGGAATATGGGAATTGCCACACTGGATCAGACCCATTTTCCAGCTAATGATATCCTGTCTGACAGGGCCAACACCAGGGGCTTCAAAGGGGAAAAAACTCACAATAGGAAATTGTGGGATAAATCTCCCCCTGTGAAGGTTTAATCTTAATCCCTATATAATTAGAGATTGTCTTAAATCCTAAATCATGAGGTTTTTATCCCTTCAAGATTTTATATTGGTATTAACTGTTATAATTCTGGCTATTATAACACTGAATATTCTTGATATCCCTATTGCTCTTTAAAGTCCTCTTTAACTCTTGCTAAATTCTATGCCTCAACACCATCCTGTGGAAATGAATTTAACCATCTGGTTGAATTCAGATCTCCAAGATCAATACTAATATGAGTTGAAAGAGGAGGGCAGACAAAGATAAAAAAGGAACCATCACTTTGACTCAATTGTTTTTACCAAGGGACACAAATTTAATTCAGGGGGAAAAAAGCTACTGGAATGAACTGAAATGATCACTGGGTCAAAATGACTCCATGCATGATAAATATTTAAGGCCAGACTCTGATAGCCTTACTCTAGTTTTGTTGTACCATGCTCATTTAAACATCTTGTATAAGTTACTGGGACTGCTTGTGGAATAAGGTGTTACTCATGGTGAAGATGACTACCAAGATCTGGCCCTTATAAATTAATTCGTGTGGGCTGTTTTTCTGTGCTGCATTGGCTGTTATAAAAGGATGTAGCTCTATTAAATCTGTGGGGCTATTCCATTTTAAACAAGGTGAAGATCTGTCCCAGTGTTTGCAGATTGTAATTTCACATGAAAAATTAAACATTTTAAAATGTAATCTGAAGAAAACTATTTTTTAACAAGTATGACGTAAAAATAGAACTGGGATAAAAACTGAGATTATTTTTCCCCTCCTCCAATTTTTTTGTTAAACGTTTTCATTTTTTCAAAACCATTTGATCAGCTACAGAGCTGGTTGACAAATAGCAAAACATCTGCTGACATCTTTTTCTTTCCATTTTTCACTGACATTTCAAAAAAATTTAACAAACTCTACATCAAAATCTGATGTAGTTCTGGACACAGTCTTCTGTGTTTGAGGTTAAAAAGAGAAATAGATTGATTCTCAACTAAATGCTGAAATTAGAACTAGCTTTTGGTGAACTAATGTAATTTATGATGAGTAGTCAAATCTTTCAGGTTCCTTTATTTTTCTCTAAATGACATTAGGTTTGCTCACACTCTGTAGAATAACCAGTGTTGAACTGCATCTTGTGTGGTTACAATCTAAGCTTTCCATGTGTTCGGTGAGGTGACAGTTTCTGTAATTACTGCATACAAAAGCATATTTTTAGCTGTGACAATACCAGTGAAGTAGCTCTCGGCAACATTGCATCCTTTTCCCAGTCTTTCCTAAGAAAGTAGAACTAATCAGTTAATTCTGATATGCAAGGTCAAGTCTGGACAAGTTTGATTATATATTCGCCATATGCAAGAGACTGGGGAGATATTTAATTTCAAGTTTCATTCTTAAATATTATTATGCTAGCATGAAGTAATTCAACCACAACTTCCCTATCCCAGGCACGTCATAATTGTAATCTAGTGCTTATAAAGCATACAGAAAATAGGAAGTGTTTGATATAATTACCTATTGCAGAAATGTCCATAGCAGTATTAAAAAGTGATGGAAACAATCACTGGCCTAAATGCTGGAGCAAAGCTCAAATAAAAAAAAGTCAGCTAAAGCACAGCAGAATTTCTGTCTCCTAGAATTATATACAGCACCAACACTATAGAAGCTAAGTGTTTAGATTCTTCAGCACAAACCTGTGTTTAGGACGTTCCTTCTTTATCTGAGTGTAACTCTGAATCAGTTTGCGAGCAAATACTCTACAATCTGAAATTCTTTGTTCATTAATGTTCCTTCATATTGCCTTAAAATGTGCTGTTTAGGTGAATACTTTGCCATTTTCTAGAATATTTTTAGCATATTTGGGGAAAACAAACATATTGGAAATGAATTTGTTGGTGTTTTTTTTTTTAATCAATTATATATAAAAATGTCATGCTGCCTTTGCCCTCTGCCAGTGGTTTGTCAGGTTATTCTTGGGAGAGTACCAAGCTGCTTAAATTTTTTTTTACTTGAACTGTTAAAAAATCATGAGTCTCATTCCTCCGCAAATCATGAAATAATAATTTGTTGATAATTTTGCCTGCAGGGCTTTTCAGCCTTTTAGGATTCTCACAAGTCTTGTTTTCAAGATTTCTTCTGAAACCACATGGGCTAGAAATTTAATTTAAAAAAAAATGAAAGCTGAGATTCTCATGGAATCACATGTCTCCAGTAGCCAGGAATTTAAGTAAAACTCCAGTTTTCATGAGTCTTGATATAAAATCACAACAGTTGGCAACACCCAGCTGCTTCCTCCCAATGCTGGTTATAGGTGTGATAAATTTGGACTGAATACAATCCAATGGTCTCACCTCAAATATGCTCGCTTTCTCTTTCGTGGTGCCTAATGGAATACTGTTGAAAAGAACTCTTCCACTGCATTGACGAGGATAGATATCTGCTCCTACATGGGATCTCTGCCACTCAACCTTACAGTTAGAGACTAATGAAACTCAGTCTATCTGGGTTTTTCAAGAGAAGATGACTTGCTCATGGTCTTCAAATACATACATGGGGGAGAAGATTTCTGATGGTAGAGGGCTCTTTCATCTAGCAGACAAAGGCATAACAAATCCAGTGGCTGGAAACTGAAGCTAGACAAATTCAGTCTAAAAAAAAAAGGTACAACTTTTCAACAGTGAGAATAATTAAGCCTTTAAATAAAGATTGGCTATCTTTCTAAAATATATATAACAGAAGTTAGGGACATGCTGTAAGACTCGCTTGGTAATATATTATGGGTGGTGTATTCCAGAGGTTACACTGGATGATGGTGGTAGTCCAGTTACTGGTTAGTGGGTGGTGATGATGAGGTCTCCATGTACCTCTGACTTTTGATTAATTCTGCAACGTTAACAGCAGCTCCTGGGTGTATGTCCTCCAAGGAACCCCAGTGTGGACCACATTTTAATAAAGAGATTGTCTTGTGAACCATCTGGTCTCCCATTCAGAGTTGCATAAACCTACTCCTTCCACTGGCAAAGGAATAAACAAACTTGTGTCAATTACAGCAATTAAAGTATTTCATTATGTCAATGGAATTTATCAACTAGAAATAAGGAGCCATGTGACCAGCTAGTTCTAAACAGATCACAAGCAAGTGCTGCATGTGTCATGTAAGTTGCACTGCAACTGGTTTGCTGTGATTGGGGAGTAAGCGCTAGGTCCTGCAGTACCACAGAAGTCATTTTTCAACTGCCTACTAGGGCTTTAATACTGAAGTCATCAGTTTCAGCCAATGTTCTAGTATTCATTGCCAGGTAGATGTTATTGACATATGTTCACAACTGGATGGTCACTTGGGAGAGGTCTAAAATTCTATTCTATATAGGTGCTGAAACCATATTTATGACTGTAGAATTCAATGCCTTTCAGTTGCATTAAGCAATGTGACTACATATCTGTCATGTGTTGTTTGTTTTCTCATTCCCTCCTCAGGGAAAGAAGCATGTACAATATCATGTCTTGTTTTGGTAAGGATTTTTTTAAAATATACTTCTTGCTATTTCTTTGTGTTAGAGAAGGCAAAGAAAAGTGCCTTGCACTTGGAGCAGAATACAGTGAGGTTTGTGATGGTCCCTAGTTCCTAGGGAATTCATTCCACAGCCTCAGACTGGTCCCCAAGAAGTGGAGTTGTCAATCACAATCTTCATCCTGCAACTTTAGGTGGTCTTTTAGATATTTAGGGCACTGACCGTTGAATGCCTTGAAGATCAGGACCAAGAAGTTGAACTTGATTTGAAATTCGGTGGGAAGCTGATGTAGAGCGTGGAAGACATGTGCAATGTGCTTGTGGTAGCCTGTGTAGCTGAAAAGACGCACTGCAGAATTCTCTAATAGTTGGAGTTTCTTAATACTGATGTCTTCATGCCCAAGTATGTCACATCACTGTAGTCCATCTGAGAAGTGACAGAAGTATGAATAATTAAGGCCAGGTCATCGTTTTCCAGGATGGCATGGAGATTCGTTGCCAACCAGAGATGGTGGAAAATATTACTCATGCATGTTGCCATGTGATAACTTAATATCAGTGAGGATTCCAAGAGAGCTCCTAAACTAGAGATGGAATTGCCCAATTGTGTGTGTGTAGCTTCAACCAAAGCACACTGCTAACTCTTCAGAATGCTTTTCTTTGCCCACCAGCATCACCTCTTTCTTCTTCGGGTTAGGCAAGTTGTTCTTCATCTATGAATTAATGTCATCCAAGCACTGGGCCACGTTTGTGGTAGTGGTATAGTCGTATGTGATGAAGGATAAGTAGATCTGTGTGTCACCGGAATCTTGCTGGCACTTAAGTCAATGCTGTCTGACCAGCTTACCTATTTGGTTGCATGTAAAATGCTGAAAAGCACCAGAGAGAGACTTGATGTGTGTGAGTCTCCCCAGCTGAGGAGACTAGTGGTAGAGGTGCAATTTCCCATCATTACTCACTGGGTATATCTCTCCGTGTAGATGGCAAACTATTTTATTGCGTTACCCTGAGCCCCCGGCACCTCTCTCAGGTGAGAAAGCAGAATCGCATGGACAACATTGTCTTATGTGGCTGTTCAGGTATTGTGGTGGCTCAATTTCCAAGCGATAGGGGCTTCTGTTTTATATAGACAATAAACATCTATTTATACAGCATGTTTGCACACATTATAACAGAGAATCACTTTGTTGTTTTTTTTCCCTACTAGTTGCACTGTGATAACATCTGTCAAACAACAAATAACAATTTTTTGAATTGTTTGTATAAATATTAATAAGGATACTATATTTATCATGGAGGGATCAAAGTAAATCTCATGTAACAGAAACATAGAAACATAGACTCATAGGTCAGAAGGGACCAATATGATCATCTAGTCTGACCTCCTGCACAAGGCAGGCCACAAAACCCTACCCATACACATTTATAACAACCCCGAACCCATGACTGAGTTATTGAAATCCTCAAGAGTGAGATTTGAAGCCTTTCCATTTTTAATATTGTTTATTATTTAAGGATGATTACTTTACTTTTTACTCACATCATTTCTTCACCTATTGCCTTGCTGATTATCTGTGTGTGTGTATGCATGTGTGAGATCACATCACTGGAATAATTATAACTGGCTGGTGAAATATTCTGGGGGGTGGGAGGGCTAAGCCCACTCTGCACTCGCCCCACAGTGGCAGTGCCTGTCCTGTGAGGGTGGGCCCGACTCCTCACTCCAACTCATTGGCTTTCCAACTTGCAGATTCAGAGGAACCTACCATAGTGTCACTTGACATGCGTGCCTGCATGCAGATCAGACCTTCCCCCCACAATGCTCCACCCCTTCCTTAGGCCAATGGACATGGAGCATCAAGATCTCCCCACTTCCCCTGGGACTCTCCTCCCATCACAACAATACCCTAAGGATCATTCTCCTCCACAAGGACTCCCCTTCTACCTTCCCGGAATAACATCAGGATCCCCATTTCCCCCAGGACTCACCCTCCTCTCTAACTCCTCAGGATCTCTCCCTCCTCCATGACTTTGTTCCTCTACCAGCAAACCTAATCCCAGTCCCAAGGGATGGACTCTACTTTCCATGCCAGCCCCATCTCATGCTCTTCTTGGGATGTCCCCACAAACAGATCTCTCCCACTCACCTTCTTGGGCTTCCCAGATACCGTAACTCTTCTTCCTCATGGCCCTCTCCAGACATGTCACCCAAGTCTCCCTGCCTGGCTGATTCTCTCCCAACTAGCACTTTTTAAACTTCATCATTCTCAGGAAGTACTGCCCAGGTGCCAGGAGCAAGTACCCCCTCCGAAGATGAAGAACCTAGCTTCACCTGCTGGGAATCCAGTGCATAGGAGGGGCCTCACTTCTCAATGACCCACCCTGCCCCCTTCCTGGGCCTAGAACTGCTGGATATGGGACTTCACTTGCCAAGCTGGGTATGTGCTCAACTGAAGGAGGTGGGTGGTGGGGGGCAAGGGGGAGGTGGCTCAGAAAATGACAATGCAGAGATAGATTGGTGGGGGATGAACCCCTTCTAACCCTAGAGAACCACCACCTATGTGTCTAAATTCAAAAGCAGACTGCCTCTGAAACTCTTTTGTATATGGTTTCATATTTTCACAGGTTTTGAGGCCAAAAGGGATCATTATGGTTCTAGTCTGCTCTCCTGCATAATATTAATGATAGAATTTCACCAAGAGGTTCCTACAGCAAGTGCATAAATTCTGGTTATGGATTTAGAGATTATCTTTCAGAAAGACATTCAGTCTTGATTTAAAGACTTCTAGTGATGGAGAATCCACCATATCCCTGGGTAAATTGTTCTAGTAGCTAATTACCCTCATGGTTAAAAGTGTGCACCTTATTTCTAGTCTGAATTTAGCTTAAGCTTCCAATCACTGGATGTTGTTATGACTTTTTGTCTGCTAGATTAAAGAATTCTCTGCTATTAGAAATCTTCTCTTCATATACGAACTTAAAAACCTAAGTCACTTTTCCTCTCTTTGCCACTATATCCCACTAGGAACTCATGCTCAGAAGTTATCTAACATGATCCCCAAGTCCTTTCCTAAGTCACTGCTTTTCAAAATACAGTCTCACAACCAATATGGAGTCTGTCTGGGTAAAAATAACATTGGGTAAAAAAGTTACTAGAGCTTCCCCTGAGATAGTGCTTGGGGTG
>ML675607.1:4437518-4455019 GCA_007922155.1 Mesoclemmys tuberculata
GATGATCATATTGGTCCCTTCTGACCTATGTTTCTATGTTTCTATGTAATATGTATGACTGTGATGTATACATTTTCATTCAGCTGTATTCACATGCTGTTCAAATGAGCCAGTTTTACCATCAGTTCAGATCATCCTGTAGTGAACCTGTCTCCATCATTATTTACCACTCGCCCATTTTTTTCTCATCTACAAATTTTACTATCACTAATTTTAAATTTTCTTCCAGATCATTGATTAAGATATTGAATTACATTGGGCCAAGAACAGAGCATTAGAGATGCTCCCATTGGATAAGGATTTCCAGTTTCTTTTTGAGATCTTTCAGCTAGCTAGTTTTGAATCCTTTTAATATGATAATATAGTCTCTATTTTCAATTATATTTTGATTTGATATCATTTTATTTCTTTAAACCAGAGTGTCATTCAATACCAAGTCAAATGCTTTAAAGTCTGGAATATTATGTGAACACTTACCTTTGTCAATTACATTTCTGATCTCAGAAAAAAGTAATATCAAGTTTGTTTCACCAGTCCTATTTCGCATAAAACCAAGTTAATTTGTATTAATTATTATTATTATTATTATTATTATTATTATTAACATATTAATTATCTTTAGTTCTTTACTGATTGTGTCCCAAACCAGCCTTTAATATACGATATACATATGCATACATCTGCTTCCTGTACATTCCCCACACCTGTGCATCCTCCTAGCTGCACACAAATTTGAACTCATGCAATGTCAACTTCTGAGTCTGCACACCATGGAAAAAATTACAGTAATGTTGGTTTACACTAAGGTAGCAGTTCCCAAACTGTGGGTTGTGAGCCCATGTGGTGTCACAGACAGAGGAAATGGGGTTGCCAGAAATGAAATCACATTCTCTACGATGTGTAAAACAGGCAGTGAATTGCAAGACAAAGTAATTGAGCTCCTCCAGTGATATTTCTGTATGATATTTGTTACCAATATGCCAGACCAAGTGATAGAACATCTTTTAGACATCACATCTACACAATGTATGTGACAGTCTTTCTTATAGGTAGCTAACAGAAATTTGAGTTTAACACGGTGGACAAATCTCTGTGCAGGCTTCTACCTCCAGCAGCAAGTTTTCTGGGGAAAAAGTAACGAAGACACGTGTTTGTAAATATAATGAGGCTTTTTTTGATTATGGGTTCACGAGTGTTTTTGACAAAAATGAGGAAAAGCCAAAATGCCTCATTTGTCTTAACATGCTGTCCAGTGAAAGCAGGAAGCCAAATAACCTTCAGTGATGCTTGGAAATTGTTCACAAGGAATACATCAGGAAACCACGGTCGTTTTTTCAATGTTGAAAAAAGGAGCTTTCCCAGCAACAAGTGCAATTTAAGATGGCCTTAATCGTTTCTGAACAAGCTCAAAGAGCATCTTTTGAGGTGAACTTCTGGATTGCACAGGCAAAGAAGCCTCACACAATCACTGAAACTTTGATTTTACCTGCTCCAGTAGACATGGTAACAATAGCATGTGGGGAAGCACTTTTTAAGACATTCTATTCTGCCTCCCCCTTCCTGAACATGAAATGGCACAGGGAATATTTGGTGTGTTGCTGGGTACATGCAGGAGAAAAAGATTATGTGGGATAACATAGTTGGATTTTGTACTGATGGTGCTCCATCTATGGCAGGCTACAAATCAGGACAGTGTGCCTTGGTGAAGAGAGTTACTCCAGTTGCTGTTTGGACTCATTGCATAATTCACAGGGAACAGCTTGCAACCAAAGAGCTGAGGACAGAAGTAGGGGCAGTATTGCAGTGGGTCACATCAATGGTAAACTACATTAAACCTTATCTACTTTATGCATGCCTGTTTGCAAAACTTTGTTAAGACATGGGGTCAGACCATGAAATGTTGCTGTTTCACACCAAAGTCCACTGGCTATCGAAAGGATTCAGCTGCTTGCATTTGCAATGGACTGCAAAAACCCAAATTTGTGGATTTTCTATGTGAGCAAGACAAGATGTGCCTCCTTGCTTATGTTGTTGACATATTTGGGAAACTAAATGAATTGAATGCAAATATGCAAGGAAAACACACAAAAGTTCGTCAGTGGAGTGATCGAATCACAGCGTTAATGAAGAAACTTGCGTTTTGAAAGAGTAACATGCTGAAGTTGACCTACGATTGCTTCCTTCAACTTTCTGTTTCTTTCTGACAATGAAATTTAAGTGTGTCCCACTCATATAATGGCCAACTATCACAGCCACTTGGATGCACACTTTGCCTCCTTTTTCACAAATGTGGATATGTCAAAGTTCGACTGGGTACAAAATTCCTTTCAATGTCAACCTGACAATGTGGATTTGCCTGGTGCTGAAACTGAACAGCTTACTAAAATTTCCTGGGATTGTCTTTTGGAGAAACAAATTCCAGACTGTCCCTGTCAGAATTTTGGTTCAGTGTGAGGCACAATACTTCTGACATTGCTACACGCACACTGAAAGTGACGTTTTCCTTTTGCCAGCCGGTATTTGTGTGAGGATGGATTTAGCGCAGTTGTCTGTATCAAATCTCGATTTCACTCAATCCTGGATGTCACTTTGGAGATTAGATGTGCAATTTAAACTCCACTGCCAGATTCTGAAAACCTTTTGATTTTGAATGTTGCAACATGCAAGCCCACATATCTCATTAGGCCTGGTAAGTGCATACAATTATAAAATTTTATTATATGTTTATCTTTAGTATGCAAATCTTAATAATACTATATGTTGTTATGCAAATTTATGTTACATCTGTGGTCATGTTAATTTCCAACTGTAAAAATGGAATCACGATGGAAAAATGTTTGGGAACCACTGCATTATGGAAAAATTTGAGAACCTCTGATTTAACAGACAAACAATTTTTGCAGTTGTTCTCTGGCTGCCTGTCAAATGAGAATCAGTTACCAGCTAAATATCTTGCACTGATCTTAGATCACAGATCTGTGCTCCAACTCCACATGATATGTGGCAATAGAGGTGTAGTAACACACTGTAATATCTTGCAACTCTGTGTCATCTCTTGTGAAGCCTCAATGTTTGCACTATAAATATTACCTCTTATGTACAGATAATCACCTTATAGTTATAGGGTAAAATTTTCAGTCATTTAGGTTCTTATGAAAATTTTACTCACATACTTCAACATGTTTACTATTTGAGAATGATCTTTTTACTAACACAATAGCTACTAGCCTCTGGCTAACATTCATTCGCTACATATCAAGCAGAAGTCTGTGCTAATCGCATTAACTCTTGCCCATTTAAAGATTTGCATGAGCATTTGAACAATGCTCCTGGTTCAGTGACCTTGATATAAAAATCTCATTCTTTAATTCTCTGCCTGTAGTGTAGCATATGATAATGGATACAAAAGTGGCAGTGCATGTATATTTTGCTGAAAACCACTATTCACAATCATTTCATATTGCACACAGTATCTCTGAAATGCTTACTTCCTGTAATGCAATGTTTATATTTTTGTCAGAATAGACAGAGCTGAGCATAGCATATTTTCTCTGTAAATCTTCTTTTTATGAAACCACCACACTTTGCTTCACCAGCCCCATCCTGTTTCCATTTTCCTGTTTTAAACAATGCCATCACTTGTTAGGTGCATCAAACACTAATTCTCTCTACTGATCTCTATCTACTTGCCCTGTGTAGTCCAGATAAATTACTGATAAATTAAATTGGCATGGCCAATTGTTAGAGCTGGTTGAAAATTTTCCAACAAAACTTTTGGATGGAAAATGGCTTTTTTATTAAATACATATTCTGATATTTCTCTATTTTCATTGCATTTTTTCATTTTTGACAATCAAAAACTGAAAAAAATCAGTTTTAAATCAAACATTTTTTTCTTTTGATGAAGACAAAAAATTATGAAAAAATAATTTTGTTTTCATCAAAAAATTTCATGGGGGTAAATATCCTTTCCGGACAATCTCTATCAATTATACCCCTTACTGACCATGAGGTCAATATTTCTGGCCCTTATTTTTGCTGGAGGACCCATTTTATGGCCAGCACTTTCTTCAACCCCCAGTAATACAGCATTGTGATGATCCTCCTTAAAGGAGTATCCAGCTTCTCAGGAAATACCCAGTGCAGCCTTTTCAAATGAGTTCTTAAGAGAATATCTGTCTATCTCCTGGCCCGTCTGTCTCATAAGAACTCTCCAGAGATTAATTTTATTTATTTTATGTGAAATGTATAATTCCCTTTGATACTTCTTTTCTCATATGGGTAGGCCAGTCCTTTTCTTGCAATAATTCATGGGTACAGTGAAAAAGCAGGAAAATAGGACTAAGAAAAGGGTTATTTGCCCACATTGCCTTTCCTGTTATTAAAAGTCTCTTTTGACAATGGAACAGTGGTGTGCAAGGATGCAAGCTACATATATAAAAATGCTAGTTATATAGCATTACCGAGATTTTATTATTTACTTCACTTAAATTATTTTTAATTTACCCTATCACCGGTAAGAAGTGGTATGTGCAACAGAGAGTCACCAAATGGTTACCTTCATCTAGTGCACACTTAGTCCATTCACTTAGTGGAGATATAGTGCAGCTATAGCGATGTGCTGCAAATGTTTTAACAAGAGGTTCACATGAAAATTCTCTCCATTAATCTGTGATAAAATGATGTGTCAGTGTGTATGAGAACCTGTGGCGACAAGGCGTTAAGTAATGGAGAATCTATTCACTTGTTTTCCCATTTCAAAACAAAGGTATGAGGCACAAACACAGCAAAGAAAACAAGACTTATATATTAAGATGAACTTTGCTGTAAATATTTTTATTTTGTTCCTGAAAATTATACTGTGTGTAGTAATAACATAGAGTGGTGTCCAGGGGTGACACCGGTTTCTTCCTGGTTGGGGGTGGGTGGGGGCTCAGGTAGACTAGACAGAAAATTGGGGGGCCTGTGCTCCCCCTTGCCATGAGGCCCCACCCCTCTCTGTGACTCTGCCTCCTGCTCCTCTGCAGGTAAATGTTGCCCTCCCTCCTTCCCTTCCCACTCCAAGGCTCCAACCCCAGGCCAGGTCATGGTGTGCTTGTCATGGTGTGCAGGTCTTGCTGCTGCTCCATGGAGCCTGGGGCTGCATCTGCTTCTCAGCTCCCTGCTGCCCTTCAACTGCTCAGAGCCTGTAAAAGCTGTCTGGCCAGGGGGACCCACCTCCAGGGCAGGCAGAGCTCTCAGGAAGCAGCTACCAGAAGGCCCAGGATCCCAAGCTGGAGTGGTCAGTCTGAACCGCTTTGGGGAACCCTGGACCTTCTACCTGCCCTGGACAGCAAGCCCTGGTGGGTGGGGACATGGGCTGGGAGCTCCTCTTGGGCACCTGGATCCCCGGCTCAGGTTTACTTCTCTACTGCTGGTGGTGGTGGTGCTACCTTAAGAACTGGGTGGTGAGAGAGCGGCGGCTGCTGGCCAGGTGCCCAGCTCTGAAGGCAGCGCCACCGCAGCCAGCAGCAGTAGAGAAGTAATGTTAGACCGTTGCTCTGGAAGGGGTGAATATGAGTCAGGGCTAAGGCAAATTTTGGGGTGGCTATAGCCCCAGCAAGTGCCACCCCTGTGAAGATCACTGTCTTAGCCTACATCGTAGAGATTGAACCAGATCCAAAAGCATAAAGGTCTGCTGCTTCAGCTAAAGATCTGGGCTCCACAGCAGGGAGATGTATCGGACATACATCTGTGGATCAGACACAAAGGTGAACCTGTAACATATGTGTTAAACCTTTGGGTTACAATAGTACAGTGCTCAATGTATGCAAGAGGGTGAATACACTCTGGGGGGTTATAACGTTTTGTGAGTATAAATCTAGGCATACACAGGTACCAGATTAATTATGTTTTTATACCATTTTAAGTGATACACATCTCAAAAGTTATTTACAAAGTGTTTAATGTGGGGTAAATCCCTTATTCAATTTTATTTCTTAACTGACATTATTTTGCTTTCTTGTGCTTCTAACATTTAGTTATTTTATTCTGCAGCCTGTAATAAAATTTTGAAATAATCACATTTTGCTACAGCATTTAGCGCCAAGCACTTTTCTGCACAGTACAAGCTCTCTTTTTGTAAAACTCATGTCCTTCACCACCTGGCAGTCTGTTCTTAATTCATGCGCATTTGGTTACAGCTGGCACAAATTGCAGAGTTTTCCAAGGACACTGTGCAGACTTGCCCAGTGGAAATTATAACCTCTATAAATTGTTTAATGACCAAATGTTGTTTTCTCAGGCCTATTTCATCAGACCACAGCTCTGGTGGAAGTACTGAAGCCGTTGCGAAGTCAAGGATGACATGTCTAACTAGAATAACACTGAAGGTAAGCAAACAGCTCTGAAGCAGGATTTCTATTTCCATTAGTTTTTTTTCCATTTTACGGTCAAAACTAAGGACATTTGATTTTTTGAAAAATGAAAGATCAGTTGCTTTTAAATTCTCAAAGAATGGCTGCTTTAAATTCTTTTAAAAATTATTATTTGTATTATGGTAACACCCAGAGACACCCTCTTCCCCACCTAACCATCAGGATGGATGGCCCATTGTGCTAGGTGCAGGACAAAGAGTGAATAAAAGGACAACTTCTGCCCCAAAGAATTAACAAGCTGAATTAAATAATATGTACAATCTAGTTCAAAACGCCATGAAATATGCTATTTTAAGGCTGGACTATGATACCTTTGCTTAAGTGGAAGAATACTTCACTCTGTAAGAACTCTTATACTCCTTTTATATTTTACTAGATCTTAAAGCACATTACAAAGAAAATGAGCTGGGGCTACGAAGGCACAGGGAGATGAAGTGAGTATGCAAGGTTACCTGGGGGACAATGGCAGAATCTGGAATAGAATGCAAGTCTGCTTAATCCTAGTTCAATTCTCGTTCCGGTAAACTATACTGACTCCTCTTAGTCCAACTGGCTTCAGTCTGGTACCCAAGGAGTAAAGTAGTATTAATATGAATAAGGCTAGAACAGTGTGGCCCACAGGGAGTAGTTAATAGCATCAGTAAACTTTGATGCTAATTATATTCTCTTTTATTTACACTTGTCTATCTTATGCTGGGTCATATTTTAATTTTTTTACTTACTTTTCTGGTTATTCTTTCATATGTTAAAAATATATTTTGAGATAAAAGACTCAAGAAATACGAGCATCCCACTGAGTAAAATGATTGTAGTATCCTTTAGACAGATAGTTATAATGACCTACAAATCAATAGGGTCAAATTTTCAAAGATATCTTAGCTGGACTCCATTTGTGGTGTTTACTGCTTTGAACATGCAAGTCACTGTTATACATGGCTTCTGTACACCATTAACTGCATATGCATGCAATGGAATTTATATATAGAAAACTGATTTGTATGAGATTGAAGAAAGCAAATTTGCTTGATCCATGGAAATGCGAGTACGCACAAATAACAGTGCACACATTGTGAACCCACAGAAAGAGGCCACATTTGAAAAGATAGTATGTAGTGATGTTTTTCGATTCTGATGAGTCAAAAAACAGAATAGAAAAATAAAATAAATCTAATTATTAAAGAGCAAAATCCACTTCAGTGAACAGTTCTATTTCAGTTCCTCTTATGTGTTATAGAGGATTATAGTCCTGATTTTTAAAATTTTAAATTAGTCAGAATGGAAATCTGCAGTGGAGATGCCTTTGCAAAATAGCCCTAATATTATTTGATATTGTATATTCAATTTGACGTTTGAGGGTGAGTGTAGAGAAATTCAGCCTTTTCTCTCTGTAATGCATTATTCTGATGCTTTCCTTACAGTGAGAATAACCTAAAAAGCACATTAAACCGCTGTGCCTAGCTGTATGCTTCAGTATAATGAATGTATAACCTCAGATTATAGATTATTATAGATAAAATACAGATAACCTTGTGCCTAGCAAGATGTAACCATTCCAGGTAATATTTCAAATGGAAATGTGAATACCTTTTCAGTCAGGAGTGTGACTTTTCTACTGTTAAGTTTGAAAAGGCAAGTTGCATGAATGTGTTGCATTAGTAAAGTACCATCCCAGTGGTGCAAATTAATAAACAAATGAAGCAATTTTCCCTCATGCTGTATCTTTTTTGTGATCTTTTAAAACGTATCCACTGTTTACTGTTGCATTTAAGATACAAGAAGCCTGATTCTCCTCTCACTCACACAAATGTAAATAAAAAATAATTCCAATGAAATCAGTAAGGTTACACTGGCATAAAGCTAGTAAATAAGGGAATTAAGTTGATTTTGTCTACTTTTCCTTTGTTTTACACTAGTTTTACACCATTAGAACTCCATTAACTTCACTGGAGTTACTGTTAATTTACACCTGTTTGAGTGGAGAAGCAGGTCCTTTGTTTTTATTTCCAGGAGCCATGACAATTTGGGCCATGAGCATTGCCTCAATATATGCCCCACATATCTCATATTTACATATAATTTCCAAAAGGAAGTTGCATGCTGCAGTTACAGTTGAAGCCACTTGAATTCATTGGGCCTAATTCTGCCCTTCCTGTCATTACAGAGAAGTTTACATGGGTGTTAGGAAGAACAGAATTTAGGCCAGCATTTTACCAACCACAGAACTCTCTCATGATCATTATAAAAAAACCCACAAAAGAAGTAAAGGATACATCCTTCCAATTAATTTAAAAAATGGTTAAAAAAACAAAAAAAAGTGAGCCTTGCCTCAAAGTGTGAGTTATGTTTTATTTTGCTCCTGCAAGATAAACTAGCTTTGCCTGAGACGATGAGGCCATATTTTGGTGAAGCTGAAATGTCAAATTCTGCCCCTGGATTTGGGTGAGAGAATCCATTTTGCTTCACTGGGAGCTGCACGTGTTCATTCAAGCATAAGATTTGTCTTGCCAGCAACACTGACTAGAATCCATTTGAATTAGAGTCCAGCTCAAAGCAGAACTCTAGAGCATAGAGTTCCTCAGTGGTTGGACTAGATGACCTCCTAAAGGTCCATTCAAACCTAATATTCTATGATTCTATTCATCTGTCAGCATCCTTAGAGAATTGCCCAGTCTTCCTTTTGCAGCTGAGGCATGTTTATAAGGTGTAAAATAAGGATTTTTTTTACATGACTAACATAGATCCAGAATCTCAGCTGGTGTAGTCTATGCTTGATTCAATTGCCATTGGACCTACAGGAGCTATGCCAATTTATGGATCTGGCCCATGGATTTGTGTCTTTAACAAAATGCACCATGTGCAATGATAACATTAGAGATGGGCCACATACACAAAATTTATATTTTGATCTGGAACTAGATTTCCACTATAACCCAGTGCTTGTGATTGTTTTGATACAATGGTTAATTCTGTCCAATATGCAGGTCCATAGTGGTAAACTTTGTAGGTGAAAAGGTCAGAATGTCAAACAATACTCACTTGCGTTAAAAAACTAAAAGGGAGGGGCGAATTTACTTTCCCATCCATACTTTTATGCTTAAAACAGCATGAGGGATCACCTAATACCTATCTTAATTCCACAGTTAGCATTTATACAGTAGCATATAGAGAAAATGCTGCATCTGAAACCTAAGGTTTTGCACAATGTGTGTTTTCAATACATTAGTGCAGAAAAGAAGTATGGAGACCTTGGTCTCATAAGTGAAGCTCAGTCTTATATTATGCACCCTTATATTATGGAATAATTAGTAGGGTTTTTTCCTAGTTCATCTAAGATTTAGTCATGAGGTTAGAACCTTTGTACATTTGATTATTGCTTCTAACAACCTGTGGGTACTCTGTAATTAAGCTGTTACATTAAATATTGTATGTTGTACTTGGTCCACACAGATGATAAACAGGCAGTTGCTAATAAAATGATAGGACCAGAGTTTCAGCTAGTGTAAATTGGCTTAGTTCCACTGATATCAATGGAGTCAGGCCAATTTACACTAGTTTAGCTCTGGCCTATCTTATTAACCACATTCATATGGAATGTCCTGAAAAGAAAAATACATGATGAGCTAACTGGTGGTTAAGCTTGTACCTATATTTGGGGAGGTGGAGAATGTCTGTTTCATATGAAGATTTTTGGTTTTTTTCCAAGGGAGAGATGGAATGGGAGTGAGGTTCAGATGACATGGATTTAACTTCTAGCTCTGCCACAAACTTCCTGCATTTCCTTGGATAAATTCCTTAATCCATCTGCCCAGATGCTCAAAGGTATGTAGGCACCTAAATATCAGGCTATCGGGTATTCTGGGGGTGGGTCTCCCAATCGTTCCTGTTGAAGATGTTTCACTTTATATAAAATATTCATTGAAAGAAAGACTGGGATTTCCCAAGTCAGTTCCCTAACAACCAAGTTATGGACTCATTTTCACTCTTGTACAATGAATATTTAATTAGTAATACAAAGTGGAACAGCTACAACAGAAAAGAGATCCATTCTAGAATACCTCAGTCTGGTGGTTAGGACATTAACCTGGGAGGTAGAAAGCCTTCATTCAAATCCCTGTTGCACATCAGGTAGAACATTGATTCAAACATAGGTCTCCCACATCCGCTGTAAGTGCCCTGACCATTGAGTCTGGGTGAAGGAGGCACTACTTACACCTTCTTATTGAGAGGCCTGGGGCTTTAGCCCTGTCCCCTCCTTTCTGTTTCCTACAACCTCATTAGTTTAGATAGCTCCCTATGCATTTGGTAGTTCAAGCACCTAACTTGGGGCTGTGAGTTAAACTTGGATCCTAAAAGTTAGGAATGCTCAGTGTTGCAATACCTAGGTCCCTTTGTGAATCTAAACCAGAGGTCTTGTGCATTTTATCTTAGGTACATGCTAAAAATCAGATCTAGAATGTGTACTTCCATGTGAAGGAATAGAAACCATCTGATAGACCAGCTCAGATGGATATGTGGTCTTGTGCCTGAGTGTCAAAATCATCGACATGGATGCTGAAGTCTTCCAAGATAATGAGTTAAGGGGTCTGTTTGATGATCCATAGATCAGTAGTATCTAACTTCACAATTTATATAGATATACTCAAATCTGCCATTTCCCCATTGAATAACATTCAGTTCTTGGGAGGCAATGGGGAGGGAGTGAGAGAACAGGAAACTCCCTAGCTGTATCTCAGGTGAAATATTAAGATTTCAAGATTGTAGCCATAGTAACAAAAGGTTATTCCAGTCCAACTGCTGTCACATTTGATGAAGTAGTCTTGTTAAAAAAAATGGTCATTTTATTATTGGGCTCCATGAAAATATGACAAATCTTAGTTTATATCTGATATAAAGCCAACTGTAGTTGTGAGAGCTATATAATGAAATAAGAGGAAAGTTGCTGATGAGAGATCATAAGATGTAATGAAAGAAAGAATTAGGAGGACTTCAAAAGGAGTATTTGCAACAGATAATCTTCATACACATCCAGGCAAGGGTTATTTAAGACCATACACAGAAAAAAAGGTGAGAGTCTAGAAAGTATTATTCTATGTGATCAAGTACCTGTACCATGGTAAGATGTCGGAAAAACTATTAGGACAAGAAAGTTGATTACAATAATTGAGCAATACAGGCAGTACAAAATTGAAAGAATGGAAGAGCTCTTGTTCATATTGCCAGTAGTTCAGAAGTTGATGATAACGTCTCCAGGAAACACTGAAAAATCCAAGTTGTTGGGGTTTTATTCCCCCCTTTAGGTGTCTATTTTGCCAACACTGGAAGTGTTTTATATGGAAATGATATTTCTAATGAGAAAAGGATACTTTCCTGGTTAAGATTGGACTATTTAAACATGCCTGTCTCGTTAATGTTTGTAAAACACTTGGAGAGCCTTAGTCTGAATGTGCTTTTATGCAGAGCACTAGAATTATTCTTTTCATCTTCCTGTCAGAAGAACTTATAACCAGTTATTGTACTTAGATGAAACAATAACCACATAAACACAGTAAATAACCATGGTGCATAATCATCAAGAAAATAAACATAAAACCGTTTGGTAAATTTGCACATTTTGGTATATTTACTGCTCACAGCATTGTGATAAGAAATTTACCTAGGTTCTGTGCCCAGGGTTTAAATTCTTGGATTAAGAGAAATGCAGAGAGAAGGTATTGGGAGCCAGAAAGTCTGCCTCAGTGTTCCAGTTGGTGCAAAATTTATGCAGTCTTCCTTCCCACAGTAGCACTGCCTCAGCAGTAGGTGGTGTGTGCCATGAAGCAGGCTTTGTTAGGGTGGGGAGAATGAGTTACTTCAGTGCATCCCCTAGGCAGCTTCTGCCATGGAGAATTCTGGGGGGGTGACAAAGGTGGCTTCATCTGGTGGAACCCTGGAAGTAGAACAGGTAACAGTATTGTGTCCTGCTCCAATTTCTGTAAAGCACAGTAGTCAGACTGGTGAAGCAGGAGGTGACACCCATTTCAGAATGCTTGGGAATTTGGCCAAACCTTTGCACAAGTCTTGTTTGTTTTTTCCTGGTGTGGCAAGGTGGCACCGGGGGGGGGAAGGTTTCGGGGAGGGAATGGACCCGATCCGCCCCGAAGAGACTGGAGAAGCGGCAGGCAAAGCCCCCACGCCTCTGTAGGCTACAGGCGGCGGCCTGCCGGCCGTGGGCGGCCTGCCCGTACCCTGACTCTGCCAACCCCTCCCTGTTGGCTCTTGCTCCGCAAACCCTCCAACCTGTAAACCTCCAATCTCCAATCTCTAATCTCCGAACTCCTCTCCTCCTCACTCCACGCTCCTGACTCTCCACACTGACTGTCTGGTGAGGTAGGCTTTAAGTGTTTGGGGCGGGGTTACCTAATTGGCCCCAGCTGGCCTAATTGGTTAGGCAGCCCCAGCTGGCCCAACTGCCTACTCTGATTCCTGCTGAGTCACCCAGGGTATAAAGCTCTGTGGAGCCTGGGGCTAACATACCGGCCTTCCAGGACCCTTGCAAAACCGTCAGGCCTGACCCTGCCACATATCCTCCCCCCCTGCTCAATCCCTCCGGGTTGGGCAACTTGGGATGCCAAACAATGAACTCGGGACAACCCATCAGCGTTCCCGTGGCGGCAGCCCGCTCTATGCTGAATGGTGAAACGGAATGGTTGCAGGGACAGGAACCATCGGGTCACCCGGGCGTTCTTCTCCTTGTTCCGCTGCATCCATTGGAGCGGGGCATGGTCCGTCACCAGGGTAAATTTCCGTCCCAGCAGGTAGTAACGCAGGGTTTCCATCGCCCACTTGACAGCCAGGCACTCCCTCTCCACGACTGCGTACCTCTGTTCCCTCGGGAGGAGCTTCCGGCTTAGGTACATTATGGGGTGTTCCTCGTCTCCCACCATCTGGGATAGGACCGCGCCAAGCCCCACTTCCGAGGCGTCTGTTTGTAGGATGAAGTCCCTCGTGAAGTCGGGGGCGAGTAGTACGGGGTTGTGACAGAGAGCTGACCGTAGATCGGTGAAGGCTTCTTCAGCTGCCGGGGTCCAACGTACCATATCTGGGCCCCGGGCCCTTATCAGGTCCGTTAGGGGGCTGGCCCTGGAGGCGAAGTGGGGTATGAAGCGCCGGTAGTACCCCACAACCCCTAAGAACGCTCGAACCTGCTTCTTCCGACTGGGCCGGGGCCACTCCTGTATGGCTTCTAGCTTGTTTAGTTGGGGTTTTACCACGCCCCTCCCCACTACGTACCCCAGGTACCGGGCCTCTGCCAGACCGATGGCACACTTGGCTGGGTTTGCAGTAAGGCCTGCCTGTCTCAGGGTTTCTAGCACCTTCTCTACCTTTTTTAGGTGCGTCTCCCAGTCCGTGGTATAAATGACTATGTCATCCAAATATGCCGCCGCATAGTCGCTATGGGGGCGCAACAACTTGTCCATTAACCGCTGGAAGGTTGCGGGGGCCCCATGTAGGCCGAAAGGGAGAACCGTGTACTGAAATAGTCCCTCCGGGGTAGAGAATGCCGTCTTCTCCTTCGCCCCTTTAGCCAAGGGTATCTGCCAGTATCCCTTGGTCAGGTCAAGGGTGGTTAGGAACCGGGCCTTGCCTACCCGGTCCACCAGTTCATCTATTCGGGGCATGGGGTACGCATCGAATTGGGATACTTCGTTTAGCCGGCGGAAGTCGTTGCAAAACCTGGTTGTTCCGTCGGGTTTCGGCACCAACACTATGGGGCTGGACCACTGGCTGTGGGACTCTTCGATAACCCCCATCTCCAGCATCCTTTTTACTTCCACTTTGATTTCTTGTCTTTTGGCCTCTGGTACTCTATAGGGCCGCATCGTGACCCTGACTCCAGGGTTGGTGACGATGTCGTGGGTTACCTCCATCGTCCGGCCGGGCCGTGTTGTAAAGACATCCCGGTATCGGCTCAGCATTTCTGCTGCCTCGGCTTTTTGGTTTGGGGTTAGGTCGGGGGATACCTTCACTGGTTCCTGTGGCAGTACGTCCTGGGTCACCACACACGCTTCCCGAGTCCTCCATGGCTTTAATAGGTTAACATGATAAATCTGCTCCGGCTTGCGGCGCCCTGGCTGTCGTACCTTATAATTGGTCTCCCCCACGGGCTCGAGAACCTCGTAGGGCCCCTGCCATTGGGCCAGCAACTTGCTCTCTGCGGTGGGTACCAGGATCATCACCTGGTCGCCCGGCTGGAACCGCCGAACTGTGGCCTGACGGTTATACTGGGCTTGCTGGGCCCCTTGGGCCTTCTCCAGGTGCTCCCGCACAATGGGGGTTACTCGGGCAATTCGGTCCCTCATTTGGAGCACATGCTCGACGACGTTTCTCCCCGGGGTGGGCTCCTCCTCCCAAACCTCCTTGGCAATGTCCAAGATGCCCCGGGGGTGGCGCCCATACAATAGTTCAAAAGGGGAGAATCCTGTGGAGGCCTGGGGTACCTCTCGGATGGCAAACATGAGATACGGCAACAGGGTATCCCAGTCCTTCCCGTCCCTGCTTACCACCTTCCTTATCATGGCCTTGAGGGTCCGGTTAAATCGTTCCACAAGGCCATCCGTCTGCGGGTGGTAGATGGAGGTCCGCAAGGCTCGTACCCGCAGCAGGGCGCACAAGTCCTTCATCAACCGGGACATAAATGGGGTCCCCTGATCAGTCAATATCTCCTTTGGCAGCCCCACTCGGGCGAACACCTTCACTAGCTCCGTGGCTATTGTCTTTGACGTAGTACTCCGCAGGGGAATGGCCTCGGGGTATCTAGTGGCGTAATCGAGTATGACCAATATGTGCTGATGCCCCCTGGCTGTCTTCTCCAGCGGCCCCACCAAGTCCATAGCTATCCGCTCAAATGGGACCTCGATAATGGGTAGTGGTACTAACGGGGCCCGCAAATGGGGCTGGGGGCCGTGCAGCTGGCATTCCGGGCAGGAGGTGCAGTAGCGCCGTACGTCCTCATATACCCCGGGCCAAAAGAATCGGCGTAATATTCGGGCCAGGGTCTTGTCTACCCCCAAGTGCCCCCCAAAGAGATGGCTGTGGGCTAAATTAAGCACAGCCCTTTGGTGCTTCCGGGGCACTAGTAGCTGTAGGACCCTTTCCCCGTCTTTTCCCAAGGCTCGGTATAATAAGTCCCCCTTCAGCACAAAGTACGGCCCCGCTCCTGGGGCTCTCCCCTCCACCGGGACTCCATTGACCTCAGTCACTTCCCCTCGGGCCGTGATGTACCTGGGGTCGTCTGCCTGGTCGCGGGCGAAGCTCTCTCGTCCCGTGCCCAGGGGTTCCATCTCTGGATGTATGTCCTCCCCCCCCGTCTCGATCTCGGGAGGGTCCACCTCGGGGTCCGCCCGATGCCCTTCTGTCTGGGTCGGCCCTCCAGTTGCTGCCCGGGTTGGCCTCCCCACCAATGCCGGCTTCAGTCCCTGGGCCAAGATCTTAGTCCCCAAGGCTTTAGCGGCCCTCCTCTCGGCCCTGGACTTTCGGCTTCTCCCAGGGGCCGGGAATAGGTCCGAGGCTATTTCCGAGAAGACAGGGGGGTGGATGTCAGGAAAAAGGGCTACCCCTGCGTCTTTAAGGCCCCCCCCTGCACTGTCTGTCTCCGGAGGCAGGAGAGCCCCAAACCCCGGGAAATCCCTCCCAATGAGGACGGGGTATGGGAGCCGGGGCACCACCCCTGCTGTCACGCGGGTGACGCTCTTCTCCACTTCAATGTCTACGGGGATGGTGGGGTAATAGCTTACGGCCCCATGAACACACGTCACTCCTGTGCGCTTGGCCTGCGTCAGTCGGCTGCGCTCTATGAACTTCCCCGAGATGAGGGTGATGGCGCTCCCTGAGTCCACCAGCGCCAGGGTCTTCACCCCGTTTAACTTCACCGGCCTTGTATACTGATGGGGGGTCAGGGCTACCCCCACAAGGTGGATTAGGCCACAGGAGTTCTCCCAGTCTCCCAGGTTGCACTGCATTGGCTCCTCCTTATGCGGACACTGGGCTGCTATGTGGCCCCATTCCCCACAGGCATAGCACCGGAGGGGGGCCCTCGGCACCGGCTTGGCCCTCGGGCTGGGGGGCCCGGCTCTGTCCTGAGTACCCTCGTCACCCTGCCTTCTGATGACTTCCCGTAGGCCCTCGGGTTCCTTGGATTTCCCCCTAGTGCCCTCGGGATGTTCGGGCCTCCGGGCCCCTGGGGCAGGTCGTCTGGTCTGAGCCAGACCCTCTCTGGGCGGCTGGGAGAGGCTCCGGGCGGTCATTCGCCTTTCTACTAATGCCACGACGTCGTCATAAGTAGAGGGGTCGTTCTGCCCCACCCAGATCCGGAGGTCGGCTGGAAGTCCCCTCAGGTACCGATCGATCACGAGGGTCTCTATAATCTCCTCTGGTCGGCGGGTCTCCGGTTGCAACCACTTCTGGGCGAGGTGGGCGAGATCAAATAACTGTGATCGAGGTGCCTTGCCCTCCTGGTACCTCCATTCATGGTAGCGCTGGGCTCGCACGGCCATCGTCACCCCCGATCGGGCTAGGATCTCTGTCTTCAGCCGGTCATAGTCTGCCGCCACCCTGGCGGGTAGGTCATAATAGGCTTTCTGGGCCTCTCCACACAGAAAGGGTGCCAGGACACCGGCCCACTGCTCTGGGGGCCAAGCCTCCCGGGTGGCGATTCGCTCGAAAGCGAGGAGGTATGCCTCCACATCGTCCTCCATTGTCATTTTCTGTAGGAAGTGGGCGGCTCGTAAGGTGCGTGGCCCATCCGGCCCCCGGGTTTGGGAGGACATTGCCCTCAGCTGGGCTACCACTTCTCGCATGAGGGCCCGATCTTGGTTGGCCTGGTTGACCAGCATCTGGGTCGTCTCTTGCTGGAGCCGCATGGCCTCCTGCTGGGCCTCCCTCTGGACCCTGGTGGCCTCCTGCTGGGCCGCTGTGGCCTGGATGAGGGCCCTGACCACATCCTCCATCTTGGTGGCCACCCAGGGGATCCTTCCTTCCCTCCTTCAACTGCTGCGCACGAACATCCCACTTCTGACACCAGTGTGGCAAGGTGGCACCGGGGGGGGG
>ML675607.1:4490019-4551330 GCA_007922155.1 Mesoclemmys tuberculata
GGAATTTGGCCAAACCTTTGCACAAGTCTTGTTTGTTTTTTCCTGGTTTATGTGCTCTTATTGGTGAAAACACATTCTCACCCTACCAAGATCCCATTACATGCCTCAATTTTGCCAGAAGATTATTTTTAATGGGTAATAAAACACAAAAGTTACTTTCATGTAAAGATAAACAAATTAATATGTATACAATAACACAAGTAGGGAAGCAGGATTTTTTAAAATTGGATTAGTCTAGGAAGTCCCAAATGAAGACTTGAGTGCTTCACTAAGACATGACTACACAACATCTTTTTGTTTTCTTATAAGCCCAATGACATGGGTATTTTGAAAATGTATTTGCCCGCAGCTACTTTCTTTTTTAAAAGTATAAATATATTGTAGTACTCAAAGCATTGATCTCTGCCATTCAGTACACAGGTTCTTGTAGAAGTAATATAAAGTGCATAGCCCACAGCATGAATTCCTGCAATTTGCATGAATTTGTCACTCTTTTATGCAGATGGTTCTGTAGATATTCCCCAATATCCCCTGTTAAACATTTAAAACTAACTTCCTACTGCCCTTCATTCTGAGGTGTGTCATAACTGGATGAAAAAATTATCATTAAAAACATGCATAATTCTAAAATAACACTTAGCTTGTGGTCTGTGCTGACTACAGGCAGTTTTAGAGAATTGTTTTTATTTGTGTGGCTTTTCTATAACACTAGCAGTTTCTTCTGATTTTTCTGTGTGTCTTCCAGAGTAGTCTTTAATTCCTCTCAAATGATGTCAGTTTATGGGATTACTTTAATTCTCTTAGATGTCTTTCCAGAATTCATGAATTTATACCAGTGACCTCAATCCACATGAGTGGACAGTTGGAATGTGCAAATGTGCAGTAAGCTTCCTGCCAGTTGGTACCAACCATTCTGAGATGCTTTCGGTAAAAACCTTATTAATTGCTGAGTGTAAGGAAAGAAAATGATGTTGATGCCCGACTGCTTCTCTGAAATCCTTGATGACTCTCAGAATCTGTTTTCCTTCTAGGGCCATTGAATTTAATCTGAAATTAGCACAGTTTCTCATTTTGGTTTCCAAGGGTAAATATAGGAAATATTTTAAATCAAGGTCCATCTGGAGAATGATTCTAACTGTGAGGTCCAGGGGCTGTTACATTTTTAAGAACTACAGAGACCATACTTCCGTGTCAGTACCTCCCAGATGAAGACTTCAAAGGAATTCTTCTTTCCAGCCAGAGAATTTATTTTAGAAGGGTCCCAGGAAGTTTCTCCTTTAGCTTCAAAGGGTCATCATGAGAGAATCCATATGATTCGCAGGGACTGGTTACTGGACTCAGAAATCTGTAAAACACCATGAATATCAGCCATATGCAGGGACGTGATTAGTTCTGGATGCCAGTCAGAAATTATGCAGCATGCGGTATTTGGGAATGTGCAGGCTAAAATATGGGTGGGATGAGGGAGAGATTTCCAAGTGTGATAAGAAGATTACAGCTAATGAGACTCTTGAGACCAGATCTTAGGCTGCTTCTAAGGTTCTTATTCACCACTTGGTGCAAAGGAACCTTAAAATCACTCTTAAGGGACAGGTGAGGATTTCCTGAATCCTGGACTGGTGTAAAGCCAGACCAACTGACTTGTGCCAACCCTTCTATTTCCTACATCCATGCAGGTGGTGTGTTGAGGCTATCACGATGGTAAAGAGGGGTCATGACAAGGGCTGGTGGATGTGGGGATGGAATGCAAGTCATTTCACTAATCCACAGCCTGCAGAAGAGTCCTTAGGGGACTGATCAAGCCAGCACAAACTAGTGCAGCCCTGTGACTGTAGGAGCACGTGCCAGGGCTGATGTGGCCCCTGGCCAGCCCAGGGTCAGGGAAGCACAGAAGCATTAGAGCTGCCTTTGTTTCTCTCGTCCTCAACTATCCTAAGCATGGGTTTGGCACAGTTGAGGGCTGTGCCCTCCAGCTCCCAGAGCCCATAATTTGGACAAAAAAGAGGCAGAATTGGCAAATCCTAATTTTTAAGGCTTTACTTTACAGCTTTAACAGTAATTCTTTGACACAGTTGCTGATATGTACTATGTGGATGAATTGTGCTACTCACTACTCAATGCCTTTCAGGGGAAACTAGACAGCGTTTTAGGGCAGGAAGTGCAGGATAATACTCTCAGGAATAAGGCCCTGCTGCTGCATCTTCTCAGGCTCCTGATAGCTTAACAAGCACAGCTGGGCCGCACCAGCTAGGCTGCCCAATGGACCACCCCACTTGATTGGCTGAGGAAGCCAGCAGGCCTCTTCTTAAGCGCAGCAGCAGCAACAGCATCAGTGGCTTGATGCATCTGTCTGTGGATTCTCTGTCTCCCTGTACCTACCTTGCTTTTCGTCCTGTTGTAGCCGAGGCCCTAAACTGCACCCAGCCTTGCACCTGCCTTCCCTAGCTCCAGGTGATTTGGTTCTGCCTGGACTTTGGCATTTGGGTTCTGGTTCTGGCTCCTAGACTGCTCACTAAGCCAGACTACCCAAGACTTGATCTTCTGACAAATATCATATCCAATGCAGGAGTAGTTTAGGAAAGCAGAATATATTGACCCAGGCTCTTAGGGTTAACACCATAATTGTTGTTTTCTTACGTAATACTTCTGATCCATAGACTTAGAGCACTTTACTAAGGAAGTCAGTATTTTTATCCCCATTTTAAAAATGAGGGGAAATGATGTGCCAGAGATCGCCCAGCAAGCCAGTGGCAGAGCTGGGAATGATTTAAAGCCTTCCTGGAGGGTCGCACCAGGTGTGTAGCGGTGGCAAGCTGCACCTCCATGACAAGACCCTTCACTTGTACTGTCTCACAAGGATAAATTCTCTCTTCAGAAACTACATGCAGCCACTAGATGAACTGGGCATTTGACATGGACTCCAGTGCCAGCAATACACAAAAGGCAAACAGCTCTACAACCAGACTGGTACCACCCAGACAGCCTACTGCTTAGATGAGAACTGCTCACGAATGAAAACCAGCCGGTGCAGCTGAACCTGAGTAAGATGGTGGTGTTGCTGGTGAGTGGACAAAAGCATTTCTGAAAAGTTTGCAGCCAGGGTGCAGACTCATAGACTCATAGGTCAGAAGGGACCAATATGATCATCTAGTCTGACCTCCTGCACAAGGCAGGCCACAAAAACCTACCCATACACATTTATAACAACCCCGAACCCATGACTGAGTTATTGAAATCCTCAAAAGTGAGATTTGAAGACCTCAAGCTGCAGGGAATCCACCAGCAAGCGACCCATGCCCCATGCTGCAGAGGAAGGCGAAAAACCTCCGTGGCCCCTGCCAATCCGCCCCGGAGGAAAATTCCTTCCCGACCCCAAATATGGCGATCAGCTAAACCCTGAGCACATGGGCAAGACTCACCAGCCAGCACCCAAAAAAGATTTCTCTGCAGTAACTCAGTTCCCATCCCATCCAGCATTCCCACAGACCATTGAGCAGACTTATCTGCCGATAATCCAAAATCAATTGCTCAAATTAAACTATCCCATCATAACATCCTTTGGTTGAAGGTATACATCCATAATTGCTTAATTCAATCTATAATCGAGGAGTGCTCCTGGATTCTTCACTGATGCTAAAGTCTTACAGAGCCGCATTTGTGAGTAATGCTTTCTACTACATCTGGTTGGCTAGAAGGCTCTGTCTAATCCTGGCAGATGATGAAGTTTTTCAGTAGGGGGGTGGTGAAACACTGGAATGGGTTACCTAGGGAGGTGGTGAAATCTCCATCCTTAGAGGTTTTTAAGGTTCTGCTTGACAAAGCCCTGGCTGGATGATTTAGTTGGGGATGGTCCTGCTTTAAGCAGGAGGTTGGACTAAATGACATCCTGAGGTCCCTTCCAACCCTATGATTTATGATGATATGACCTGGCCTCAGTTATTCTCACCTAAGGATACAGCTGCACTTCATCTACAAGGTGTAATGTCCAGCTCAGGTAGAGGTTCATATGCTAGCTCCACTCATGCTAGCAAGCCAAAAATATCATTGTGGCTGTGGTGGGACAGGCAGTGACTCAGGCTAGAAGTCACATTATGTACTTGGAATCTCAGATGGGAGTGTACTCAGGGGGCTAGGTTCAGCTTCCACCTCTGCCTCTGTACCCCACAGCTAGTTTTAGCAATCTAGCTTGAGCACAGTGAATGTATGTATGTCTATCTATCCAAGATGAGAATTATACCTCCATACCCTAAATCACTTCTCAGCTGGACTAGAGCAATGCAATATTCCCGGGCATAAAGATATTTCATGTACATATTTTTAGCAACACAAGCTACTGCAAACACATCAGACCTGCCCTCCCCTCCCTACTCTGGCTTCCCATAGGATATTGAATCAAGTTCACTGTCTTGGTCCTTATCATCGAAGTGCTCCATTGCCTGGGCCCAGAATTGCATTAAAATTGCAGGTTGAAGAAATGCACTAAAATTGCAGGTTGAAGACTGGTCAGCAATTACACTCCTCTGGCCCAATAGAACTCTCTACAATAGGGTAAATCTTGTCTGATCAGAGCTTTCCTGGGGATTGCTCCAAGATTGGAATCAACTCCCTTGGGAACTAACAACCTTTGTGTATCTCACCACTTTCTGCTCTAAGTGCACATTTCTTTGACCTTGCCTTATCTAGTAGAAACGTAAGTGTGTCTGTAGAGGTAAGCAGGGTCTGAATGAACTCTTCCCTGACATCTAGAAATGAGTTGGGGGAAAAGAATTTGGGAGGAGACTGTAATTGCATAAACACCCCTACTCTGTCTAGGTGTGCAGAAGAGAGAACTGGATTTTGGCTGGTGGTAGGTTACAAATCACTCTAGCATTTGAATTCAGGGGTAGTGGAATGCTCTCCTGATTGTATGAGTAAAGGGCAGTAGAGCTATATTTTGCCTGCTCTGACTGAGGTGATCACGCTCAATGGAACCTCACTCTCTAAGCCAGAAGTAGGGATGCCAAATCCTAGTCATAGAGAGAGAGACCCAGGGTGGGGCTGTTTGTACCTGCCTAAAGACTCCTTGATGCTATTTGACCCCATGTCCACTCCTCTGTTTAAAAATAGAGCTGATTAGAATCAATTGAGAGTCTTTATTTTGTTAAGTGATCACGAGAGCTGAAATCACTGATATCCAGGTCCAGCTGCTGAGCCTTAGACCTGGTGTGGGAAAGCACTGGAGTGAAAGAGACTGCCCAGCCTGCAGTGAGGCTCCCCATTACCTTCTGAAATCACTGAGAACGGGTATAAATGGTAGAACTTCAGAATGTGACATCAGAGTGAACAGTGGCAACCACAGCCAGAGTGAATGGAGGCAACTGAGAGTCGCAGCAGCTTGAGGCATTGTTTGATCACACACACACACCCTCCACAGCACAAGGTGACCATACCTGTTGTAGAGATTGGCTTGTAGAAGATTGTGATTTAGAGACGCTCCCTGGCATGGGACAGTGTTGTGTGAATTGGGAGATGTGCCCTACATCAGATCTTACATGGCTGCTCCCAGTTACATACTTGGGAACCACTCCTGCCCTGTTATTAAAGTTCTATTCCTTACTCATTCAATAGCGTGGTCTTCAATGAACCCTCAAGATCATTACATGATGTCAGAAGTGGTGAAAGAGTTCAGAAACTACAAGGATTTGGAGGAAAACTCCTGCATTTGTAACTGAAAACATAGACAAACACAGAGAATCTTTGAAAACAAAGACAAAGGAGGCTTTCATCAAGTAAATGAAAGCTGTAAGAATGGATGTTTTACAACCTCCTTCCACATTGCAAATGTCAGGCAATATTACAGAGAACGGGATGAAGTTTAAGCAGTGATTTCTATTGTATTTATCTGCCATTGGGTCACAGAACAAAGATGAAAACCTAAAATCTATATTTTGTATCTACATGTTATATATTATATCTACATGTTGCTAAGGAGGAGACAATGGAAGTTTATAATAACTTTGAGATTCAGGAAGGTAAAAGCGTGAATTTAAATATAATACTGAGTAAATCTGAGGAATATTGCATGCCAAAAAGGAACGTGACTTTTGGGAAGCATAGATTTTTTACATGCTCACAAAAACTGGATGACACCATAGAGCAATATGTCACAGAATTAAGGAAATTCAGTAAAACCTGTAACTTTGGTGGCTTAGTCTCTGATCACAGACAGGCTCATTTGTGGCATTACAGGCAATGTGTTAAGAGAGTCTGCTCAGAATGGGGGATTTATCTTTGAATTAAACTCTCCAAATATGTAGGGCCACAGAAACAGTAAAAAGAGAAGTAAAGCTGAATTCACCAGAGGGGTTTTTCATGCACTGAGGAAAGCAGCATATAGCCAGAGTTCAAATCACAATGTGGAATCAATCCCTGCTAAGGGGAAGACTGAGTCTAGACAGTCATGTGGCAAATGTGGATCATGGCCTGGCCCCAAACAGTGTCTTGCCTATGGGAAACTCTGTCATAATGGTGGGAAACAATCATTTTGCAAAGTGCTGCGTACCCAAAGGCAGAAACGACAAGTGCATTTAGTCACTGACAATGTGCTGATGAGTTTTTTGTAGATGTACTAGGATCAAGCAAGACTGATGAGAGGGACTGGATAATACCTCTGACAGTGAATGGAACAGTCATTCCATTGAAACTGGATACCAGAGTGCAGGTTAATTTTCTATCTGCATGAGATTATGAGAGACTGAAAATAAGACCTAAACTGAGACCAGCAAACATCAAAGTAACTGGGCATTCTGGCACAAATATACCAGTGCAGGGACAATGCTTCGCAATATAAAAATATTATATACGGGCTCCCTTTCATTGTAGTGCCACAGGAGGTGACACCAATTTTGGGTCTGGCTGCATGTGAGAAACTCACTCTGGTAAAAAAGGGTGCTCTCACTACAAGATTATACTGCACCTGGCTGTGAGGTGCTCTTTCAGGAATATCAGGACCTGTTCCAGGGATTGGGTTGCTTGCAGTGTGAACATACAATCCAGATAAAAAAGCAGGTGCCTCCAGTTATTCATCCATGTAGAAAGGAGCCATTTTCACTCTGTGATAAACTCAAGGATGAAAGCTATGCATGTAATACAAAAAAGTAGAGGAGCCAACAAAATGGGTGAGCTCCCTAGCCATCATGGAAAAAAGCAACAGTCAGCTACGCATATACTTAGATCCCAGAGACCTCAACAAGGCTACACAGAGAACATTTCAGACTACCAACCAGAGAAGAAATTATGTCTCCGTTTGGAAATGCTCCATATTTCAGTAAATTGAATGCATCCTCAGGCTTTTGGCAGATAAAATTAATGGAGGAAAGCTCAAAATTACGCACATTTAACACTCTATTCAGAAGATACAGATTTTTATGCTTAACCTTCAGTATAGCTTCAGCACCAGAGGTATACCACAAAACCATACACATTATCTATGAACATATTAATAGTGTGGACACCTACATGGATGACATCATCATGTGGGGCTCAGCGAAAGAAGAGCATAACCGTTGACTTTGGCAAGTGCTGGATGCAACTAGAGCTGCAAACCCCAAACTAAATAGGAACAAATGTGTCTTAGGAGTTAGAGAACTGACTTTTGTAGGAGACACTATTTCCCATGAAGGTATAAAACCTGATAAGAGGAAAATTTCAGCCATTGAAATGATGCCACAGCCCCAATCAAAGAGAGATGTTCAATGATTCCTGAGAATAGTTAACTATCTTGAAATATTCATACTCTATTTTATGCCAAAGCAACAGCGTTGACACAACTCCTTGAGGACAAAAATGAATGGTGTTGGGGTGCTGCACAGGAGGAATCATGGGAAGGTTTAAAACAACACCTGATTCAAAAACCAGTATTGAAGTTCTATGCACTAGGAAGCCCTATTAAGATTTCAGTGGATGCATCACAATCTGGATTTGGTGCAGTAATTTTATAGGAGCATGAGGATTGCTGGCAACCAGTGACATATGCATCCAAATCGCTGACTGACACAGAAACTAAATAGGCACAGATTGAGCAGGAGCTTTTAGGAATCTTGTTTGCCTGTAAATGATTTAATCAGTATATTTATGGACAGACAGTGGAAGTTGAAATGGACCACAAGTCCCTTATTGCATTATTTAGCAAATTGCTAAATGACTGTACCTTAAGGATTCAAAGAATGATGATAAAGTTGCAGAAGTATAATATGCTGGTGACCTACATGCCTCGTAAATTTATGTTCACTGCAGATGTACTTTCCAGAGCAGTGGCAGCCATGGAACCCAAGAAGACACTGGAGACAGAGGTGCAAGCCTATGTAGATATGATTGTGAGATTGATTCCCATAGCTAACAGGAGGCTGCAACAAATAAGAGAGGAGACAGAAAGATGAATCATTGGGAATCCTTAAAGAACTGATAATTAGAGGATGGCCTGAAGTAATAAGTAGTTGCTGTCTAAGTATAAGAGACTATTGGAAATGCAGACATGAACTGACCTTGGTAGATGGGGTGATTTTTAAGGGTGGTAAGGTCATAATTTCACTGACCCTCTGTAAAGGAATGCTACAGAAGATCCATGAGGGTCATTTAGGAATTGAGAAGTACAAAGAATGAGTACGAGAGGTGCTATATTGGCCGTGGATCACAACATTAGTTGAGTCACAACATTACCAATGTGGTAAGAAACTGCTTTTCATGCTTGAAATACAAGCCATGCTAACAGGCAGAACCACTGAGACCCCATTGTATTCCACAAAGGCCTTATGAGAAGGTAGGCGCTGATTTATTTACCTGGCATTCAAAGGATTATTTAAGTCATTGATTATTACTCTCTGTATCCAGAAATTTGCACACTGCATGGTACTAATAGTAAGTCAGTAATCACTGGCATGAAAGGAATTTTTCCAGACATGGAATTCCAGATGAGGTCTTCAGCAATAATGGGCCACAATTTTCCAGTGCAGAGTTTAGGCAATTTGCCTCCGATTGGGATTTTAATCACGAAACTTCCAGTCCAAATTACCCCCAACCAAATGGACTAATGGAAAGGTCTATACAGACAATAAAGAACTTGATGAAAAAGACTTTTGAAAGTGGGGGTGATATGTATAAGGCATTGCTGGTTTACAGAAGTGCATCTCTGGAGAATGGCTTTTCTCCAGCTCAGCTGTTAATGGTAAGAAGGTTCAGATCTAATTTACCTATTACTGATAGCTTACTATCAGTGATCTCAGAACAATGCCACTATTCAGAAGGTGAAAGAAAATCAGAAGTGGAAGCAGAAATATTATTTTGACAGAAGGGCCTGTGATCTCCCATCTCTGAACCCAGGAGACAGAGTGTGTCTGAGAAATCACCTCTCTAATACTGGGGGCTAAAGGGTACCATTAAAGAACACCTGCATCCATGGTCTTATATGGTCCAGACAGACCAAGGGGACACATTTCGACGTAATTGACGGGATCTATGAGTATCCCAGAGAATTCCAACACTGTGAAAGATTCCAGCATATCTCCTCTGACTGATCCAATATAATCATGGTGAAGAAATCGTTAGAAAATGAGATATCTCAGACTCAAATGAAGAGCTGGTACTGAGAAGATCTAATCGGGTGATCAAACATCCGGACAGTCTCCGAGAGACTAGGATATGTGAGGGATGCTAGGATATGTGAGGAAAATAGGTGGTAAAGACTCATTTGGGAGTGATTTGCTAGTAACCTCTCCTCTCTAGCTAACTGACACACTGAGTTTATGGAACTGTATAATGCATGTGTTATTAGATAGCTCTTTATGTATTGTTAGATGTTAGTGCACATGTCATTAGATAGTTTTTTATTGTATCTAAGGATTAACTTGTTTTCCTTAGGAGGGAAGATGTATAGATATGCTTGTAGAAGACTGTGATTTAGAGACACTCCCTAGCATGGGACAGTGTTGTGTGAATTGGGAGATGTGCCCTACATCAGATCTTACATGGCTGTTCCCAGCTGCACACCTGGGAATCACTCCTGTCTGTGTTATTAAAGTTCTATTCTTACTCAATAGTGTGGTCTTTAATGAACCCTCAAGATAGTTACACCTCTGTACCCTAGGCCTTTGCTGAACAAGGATAGCAACTGGGAGTGGGGTGCAATGGAGGGAGAGGGCAATGACAGGTTAAAGGAACATTTGTTAGACTTTCACACCTCAAGGGGAAAAACTGAGGCAAAGGACACTGCCCAACGAACTCTGGGCTGGGTGTTTGCTAATGGTCACATGCTTTTGAATCATGGTTGTGATGTTTTCCCAAATTAATGCCACATTCCTTTTCCCTTTTATTAAAAAGGTGGAGTTTTTTGCTATATACAGACTCTATGCTTGCAAGAGGGGAAGATTTACCCCTGAGAGGCACCCACAGGTGGTGATAAATTTTCTGAGATTGTTGTATAGGGGAATCAAACTGGTTCTGTTTTGTATTGTTAAGAGGAATCCCGAGATATTGAAATTGGCTTTGGTGCTGCTGGCTCCACCTGGCTATGTATAATACATACGTTCTACTTCTCTTTCTCTAAACAAAATTCCAAACAAAACTCTCCATTACACACACTTCCCCTGGAGAAACTATGTGACAGATATTAATCAAATTGTTTAATGCACTACTGGGAAGTGCTCATATACTATGGTAAAGAGCACAGTACAAGAACCTAAACAGAACAGAGATGAACCCAGGTCTCTCTAGTGCCAGTCAAGAGCTGTATCCACTAGGACACATTCCTCCTCACTGCTGCATGAACAATGCCATGAAATGTTTAGTGACTATGGTCAGACAGGCAAATCACAGATTGAATTCTCATCCCACAAGAAAAATAGTACCCTCTAAAATTATGCTGGGGCATTGGCCTAATACTGATTTGGAGGGAAGAGCACCATCTATTGAATCATAACAGCCTTTCCTGTAATACCCTGTCCTTTCTTCAAAGGTCTTTATTCAAGTACTAAACAGACTCAACTTTGCTTAAGGATCTTCCATCCTTAGTACTTCTGTTTTACTGCATTCAACTCTCATCTGAAAGTTCAGATAAGAAATGCTTATTGAGACATATACGTAGTACATGGTATTTGAAAATAAAGATTTTACTTAAAATTGCCATTTCTAGTCTATTTTTAGGCCACTGCAGAGTGACTGTTAAAATGTTGTGTTTAAGAAGTTAACTATTAGCATTCTTCTGATGGTGAAATGAGTAATTCAGCAGGAAAAAAAAACTCTTGCAGTCTTTTATGTCAGACTCCCATACTCTTGTTATCACAAATTATTTTTAGAAAGATATCCTCACAGAAATGCCAGTTTTAATTGTTATTTTTAAATACATTTAATTGACCATGCAGTATAGCTGTATCTGTGATCAGTCCCAGGCTGTTAGAGAGACAAGGTGGGAGAAGCTGGTTCAATAAAAGATATTACCTCATCCACCTTGTCGCTTTCATTGAATATGTGACACCCCCTCCCCATCCTTCTCATTATATGCACTTATTTTGACCTAAATGGGTGCTATTTTCCTACGTCTTTTCTCAGTACCACTAATGCTATTTAGCCTTCATAGCTTCTTCATCTTCCATTCTTAAGGCCATGAGCTGAGGTCACAAGCTCCATGTCAGCTTAATAATATTTGGGCTGTGTAATGGCTTTTAATAAGATTCAAGAGGATTTTTGCTACACACATACCTCCCCAAAGGATTCAAGGACAAAAATGTAATTAGCAGCTAAATGGGAAATGACTGCTCTAAAGTCTGCAGCTTTCAAAGTTAGTGCTGTGCTGCTAAACTAATAAAGTAGCTCAATTTATGCCAGCAGAGATTTATTTATACTGTACCTAATCCAGCTATTTTTCTTCTCAGTAATAGATAAGGTTACCATTTTTGTTGCTGTTGCTGTGTAGGACATTTTCAAATTATTTTGAATTCTCATGATTTTTCAGGATCCTTGTATTTTCCAGTATTCCCAAATTTAGGGTAAACATTTCATGGTTTTACAAAACTATAAATGACTTAAAGTGAACAAAAAAAACCCACATTAATTTCACAATGGAATGCCTAACTGTGAGTAACCAGTGCCCTTTAGGTTTCAAGTCCATATGTTTTCTTAAGCAGGAAACTAGTTGCCAGAATTACTGGAATATATTCCTAATGTTACTAGTTTTGTTTTGTATTTTTGTGTGTGAAATGTAAATTCTCTTTATAAATTCTCTACATTATAAAAAGGGCTAAATAATGCTTACCCATCATAGTGCGGGAGAATTTAATTAAATAATGTTTATATGTTGATGCTTTGAATTGAAAAGGGCTAAAGAACTGCAAAATATTATATAACCCGCAACAAAATGTTCTTTTTTCTCCCCCCCCAATTAAAGGAATTATACAATCTTTAATACATGACAAGTAGAAAACTCCAGATCCAAACACCTCTGATCTTTGGCTATAATTTGAACTTTGCAGCTGGTATCTGTTTTTATGATGGGACAACTTTAAACCATGGAGCTAAATTCCACCAGATTTTGGAGTAGTTTTATCTGGCTCCAGAATTTTCAGAGGTCATCTCTAACTACAGGTAAAATACAACATGTATCTATTTCTATCCTTTTCAAACATTCAAACACTATATGGGAAAGTGTCTAGTTACCGCTGACAGTTCTCTGTCTTGTTCTTTCATTAAAAATGAAATAGTTAATTCTGGCATGTTAAACTTTTTAGTTAATTCTAGTTCATTTGGGTTTTTTTGGTCAGTCTCTTTCTCATATATAATGTGACTCATAAAAGAGACTAGAAACATTTTCCACTGATTCAATTAAGAAGTTCAAAATGATTAAAGCACCTAACTGTTAAAGATTTATAATACAAAGTGCAGTGGTAGTTTGAAATTAGAAAAGAGTGATGCAATCTAAGGGGATATGGCATTTTAGCGTAGAATTACTTCTATAGCCTTTGGCAGTAAAAAACTATTGGACATGTTGGGAAGCCCAGGGAGTACTTGATATCAAACAGAGTTAGAAAAATATCTTTTTAAAGGGCATAATTATAAAGACAGATTTATGGAGTATCTTCCAAATTACTATATTTAAAAAAAAAAAGTGAAGTACATAATTCCATGTAGTGACGTGGGTAACAATTGCAGCCCAGTCACCTCTTTATATCTTTGATCAGTAATTAAAGGATTTTGCTTGCTTTCATTTAGTGGCAGTTTCTTTCTCAATGGTCTACCATCATTCAGGCAGATCAATGGTTTAATCATGTTGTCATTCAGCCTGTTTGGGTTCAAATCCATTTTGTGGGATCTCACAGTTTCAAACGGCTTATTTTCAGGTTAGAAGAATCAGAAAAGCTCCAGACAAAGGTCTAACAAAACCTCACGTATCCATCAAGTATTGATTTGCAGTGTGGAATGGAAAATCTGTAACATCCATTATAGATCGCTCTGATGGCTAAGAGAATTTTATGAAGAACTTTCTGTTAGAGTATATTAAAGTCATATTTAAAAAGATAGACTTCTCTTGTTTTGTATCTCAGCTGGTCTGACAATCTCCTTTACTGTATAGCAGTGGCAGGACAGTCTCCCTCTCATTATATTAAAAACTATATATTAAAGCCCCTATGCTATAATTTGTTCTGTCTGGGTGGACCCCTGCATCTCAGAGGGGCCCATGAAATTTAGTGGGGTGCACACAGGGGTAAGGGTCCACCTGAACCAATTACAGGATCGGGGTGAAATCTTCACTCTTTTCCTGATCTTGCTGTGCCATATGTTGGATATTTTCTGTCTTTGCACAAATTACAGTTTTATTTGTATTTACCTAAAGATTTTTAAAGAAAACATAGAATATAAGATATTAAATGGTATGTTAATGCAATTCTCTCGTTTTTAAAAAAAATGCAATAAATAATAAGTGTTTGTTTCCAAAGTCCTCTTTTTCAAACTTGGAACCTTTGAAATAAATGCAGCCATAGGTAAGTGACTGCAAATCTACTGATTTTATTGGGTCAGATCTTGCCCTTCTCTATTCATGCAAGTAGTCCCATTAACTTTAGTGGAGTTTCTCAGGTTGTGCTTCAATAGTGCTGCTCACAATTAGTAAACCAAGCAGGATTTGCCCCTGTTGTACCCTAGATAGCTGGAAACTTCTTCATCTCAAGGTGCTGAGAACTTTACCTACTGTAGCGGGGTGGCCAAACTTACTGACCTTCAGAGCCGCATACAACAATATGCAGAAGTTCAAGAGCCAAGGCAGGCCTGCCGGGGCTCCAGGCTTCATCCCTGTGGGGGCTTGTAGGGCTTGGGGCATGGCAGGCACGCCCCACAGGGAAGAAGCTCCAAGTCCCACCACCACCCTGCCACAGGGTGGAAGCCCAAAGGCCCAAAAGGTGCGGCCCATGGGGCAGAAGCCTTTAGCCCAATCAGCCCACTGTGGGGCTGAAGTCCCAATCCCCAAGCAGTGAGCACCATGGGGCTAAAGCTCTTAGATCCGTGCTGGGCAGAAACCTCTAGCCTCACCACCCCACCCCAATCTGGTAGGCAGAGCATGGGGGCTCCGCAGGCTGCACTTTAACTGTAAAAGAGCCACATGCAGCTCCCAAGCCACAGTTTGGTCACCCCATACTATAGTGAAGAACTGAATTGGAATCAGGTTACACAGTTAACACCTGATTCACAGCTTAGTAACGCTTTAAAGATTTTGGCTCTATGCCGGCTCAAGTTTCAAGGTGACAGCAGTTTTGACATTGATTTAGGTCTGAACAAGATTTTGAAAAGTTCTGCCAATCAGATCCCTTCTTCCCATCCTGCTCCTCTCCCATGCACAACTGCATCTGTAACTTCTTTCTGTTCATGCCTCAAATATGAGCATCCTTCCAGCCATTCACTGCATTTCTTGATTTGCTTTCCACTGGTTTCCAGTTTGCTCCTGACTTCTCCTGATACCAGTAACTCACAGCACACAACCTGAAAATTCAAAACACATGTGTTCTTTAACTTGATCAATGCTGACCTGTCCTCAGTATATTACTTCTTCTATCCCATGAACACTTACGACCTGGTTTGAAGTCTGCAATGACAATCCTCACCTTCCCACTTAGAATCATGTAAACCCTCCTACTCATATATTGCATTCTGGGGCACAGCAATGACCACTGATTTCAAAAGTTAATTTAATGTGGAAATTCTTAGGTGCTAGGGAAGAGGCCCATAATCAATATTTAAATTGGGGGAGAGATGGGAGGTATTTAGAGGTGCATAAGATGGCCTGGGGATGAGCTTCTGCTTATGGTATCTGAAGTCCAAGGTTCAAGTCCCAAGAAGCATTTACAACAAAAGTCAAAATTATCAAACTAATTATGGGCTTGACAGAAATTGGACAGAAATTATAATGAAGTTCTATGGCCTTCATTGTGCAGGTGGTCAGAACAGATTATCATAATGGTCCCTTCTACCTGTAACATTTATGAATGCTAGCACTGTGAATTTAGGGCTAAGTTATGGAGTTGTTGGTAGAGCATGAGAAAGGAGCAAAGAAGGAGTCAAGGAAGTTCAGTTATGGCTGAAACGTCAAACTGAGTGTTTTGAGAGTCACTCATCATAAGTGTAAAATGAGTCATTTAAACTTTTTGACACGTCCTTTTTTGTAATCTTTTTTCTCCTACCTCAACATCTGATTTTTTTTTTCAGCTCAAACAGAACTTTGTGGGTCTCAACTACCAACAGTAGCATTAAGTAAATACATGACAAATTGTTTCATCTATGAAAAGTTTTAGGAAAAAAAATGTTTAATTTTAATTCACTGTGTAACTTGGTATCATTTGTGTAACTCGTCTGGGTAGTGTGCTAAAATAAGTTTAGATACACTAACATAAATTGGCAAAACATATTTTAATATTGGTAGTGTCATTGGAAAGTTATAAATACTGATGGCAGGAAGTGGGTAGCTTTGCCTTCAGAAGATAAAATTTGACTCAAGAAGTCCAAAACAAACTGATCTGAGGAAAACAGATGCCAGCTGCTCTAGTTTATATGTGAATAGTTCTTCTAAAATATTTATCTAAGCTCTTCAGAGTTGTTCTTAAAGGAGGGCAATTTCCTCTTTAAAAGAGTCCAAGCAATTACACTGGCTTTACAGACACCTCTTATCAAAATATTTCCCACAGGTATTTTATGTAGCTGTAGGTTTTTCAGACTGTGGCGCCTGCTTCCGAGCTTCTCTCTGACTCCCTTAGGCCACAGGCTCATGAATCATTATGTTACCTGCCTTCTGAGTAAGACAAGGGGGACTATATCAGCAATTGTGGGCTGATTCATTCTCTCCTTATTGCCTTACTAAAAATAAACCCGGTGGTTTTGTTTACTCTAGTTGCTTCTCAGGTTTTCCCTGTAATCCTGCAGACTGACTATTGCTAGGGCAGGAAATTGAAAGAGGACAATATGTTAGCTTGTTTTGAGTGAGAAAGAAAGGCATGAGAGACCACTATAGGACGATGTAAGCAGCTATGTTCAGATAAAGAGTAACAGGAAATTTGAACTGGTGCATAGTAGCAAAGGTAGCAGTTATCAACAGATGGTTGTTGAGTAAAGTTTCAATGATCCAGACAGATCAACAACCCAAGAAACAAGCTAGGTATCGCTTAAAAATAATTTGAAACCATTCAAGACTTTTCTCATACTTTTGGAATGAATGGGAATGTATTTCAGGAGCTGTAAACAAAAAGGCATAATTGTTTGCAACATCACTGCCTTTCCTTAGAGCAATCTTGATTCAGTTTGAGTTTATTAATATGTTTTTAATCTCTCCTGTTTAGCACGGTCACTATTAAGGAAAAGAATAACTGCTAAAACTTTCATCATTTAAATCATTGCTGCAGATCCCTAGCTCGCCATTCGGGGACTACTGTGGGATTACCATCTGTGCTGTCTGAATCAAATGAACCCATTTGAATGGCTATGTTCTAGTCTTGTGAGTTCTTTTCACTTGTTTGTATTGTTTTAAAAACTGAAGACAGTTTCTTCCCATATAGTGTATACACAAAGGTTTCCAAAATAAATGACGTATCCTCTGGTGTATGAGTTATCATTCTTTTCCACCTTGTGATTCACAGGGCCACGTTCTGCTCACTTACCGGTCTCATTTTCAGAGTAACACATATTTCAGAGGAGTTTCTCTGGAATGACACTGGTATAGCTAAGGTAAGAATCTACCACACTGACTTTACTGGGACTACTCACATACTTGAAGTAAGTCAGGTACTTAAGCACCTTGCTAAAGCAGATCCTTAATTTCTGCCAACATATAAATTTTATAATCCTAAAGAATCGTTTGAAACAGTTTTTGAATATAAACACATACTCTGTTCTTTTTCCCCCTTAAAGTTTATTATGATTAACCATTTTGCTGGTGAGCACATTGTCAGCACCGATTAATAAATAATAATAACAGTTCTGGGGTTATCATGCCTTCTAGTTAATCTAATTACTTTTGTGTAGCGGTTTTTAAAAATGTCAGGTAAGAGCTTTTTGTCACAATTAGGTTTCATAGTCCCCTTGGAGGAAGTTTATAACATTTTTGTTGCAGTAAAGTTCTGTTTCATTTAGTTGACCTTTGAAACTTGGAAATAGGCTGTGTAAAGTTCTTACAGCAATAACCTGATAGCTTTCAGCACAATTGACACTGCTTTATTTTTATTTTAAATTTTGTAGTCAGCATGACCCATGTATGTACCCTGCTTGCTTCTGAAACAGATTCTTCTGTGAGCCACTGTGATTTTTTTCTATGAATTATTTTTAGAAGAGTAAAGGCCTCAAAGATTGTTGGGTGACTCTTAGCCACACTGGGATTTTTGTCACACCTATTATCTGAACTTTGTGCATTCACAAATTCAGTGAAACCCACTATTAAATAGATTATTTCTAGTTTTAAAAGAGCCTTAGTAGCTACTTCCCCTCCTTCCTCCTTTCCATCTCTTCTCTCTGCTTTTGATCTGTGTTGACTATGCTTGATGTCATCAAAACCATCTGAGAATATTCACGACGAAAGCTCTTTGAAACATAGACACACTTGTTCTGTCCTCTTCAGTTTAGTTCCTGGCAAATGTTGATGACACAAGTCTAGGTTATTTCTTCTACTGATTTCTCTTTTCCAGAAAATTAAATCGCTTTCTTATTTGCTGTTTTTAATGATTAAAAACAAAGGCCAACTTGAAGCCATAGGCTTCTGTCACCTTTTACTCTCTAGTGAACTTTGTAAAATGAAAATCAGATAATTTTGAAAGATTGTTTTGGTTCTGAAAATATGGAAATGTTGATAAATAAAACAAGTTAGCACATTCAAACTAGTCAGCACAACCTGTAATGGCTGCTAATAAAGAATTACATTGGCCAGGGCTTTGCTTACAATTTCCACGGATATAATTAGTGTTTAAGATAATATAGATAAGCCTTCTGAACTTTGGAAGACAGAATGACAGTGTGGGGAAAGGTCTATTGACTTGTAAATATATATATTATGGATGAGCTGCCCTCTTTTGTACTCCCATAGGGGCCCTCACTCTAATGTCACTCACTAGTTTTAATGAGAACTAACTTCGTTAAAATCGGTGGAGCTTCACCACTGTAAAACTAGAACATTTGGCTCTACGACTTCTGTTCTGACCCACATATCCCTGCTGCAGTTCTACAGCCAGTGAAAGTTTCTGAAATAATCCAAGAGCATACCAGTGAGGAGGGCATAGGTGAAACAACAGGGAGGTTAGGTTCCTGTTTCTTCCCTCCACCCCATAGTTTTTAGGTTCAACGATGTCTCTCTTCACTCCTACTCTCCCTTCCCCCTTACTTCGAGCCTGTGCTGAAGGAAGATCAGGTCAGCCCAATCCAGCCCCCAAAATGCTGCTGCATATAGCATCATCAGCTGACTCAGCACTCCCTCCTCTCTCCACTGCTGGACCACTAAAGAGCTGATGAGCTCATTCTCACTCACCAGCTGAACTACAGAGACAGTTTCAGCCAGAAAGGGGAGCAAGAGGCAAGAGTTTCTGAAGGTTGCACTCACAATAAGAGTAGGAAGAAGAGTCCCCATGCTAGATGCTTGGAGCACATTGGAGGAAGCAGGGGACACCCACTAGCCCCACTGCTAATGCTGGGGGGAGAGGAGTGTAGCGATGGGAGAGGGATAGAGACACCCTGTCAGGGAGACTGGACCCAAAATAGGGGTGAAGGGAAGAGAACATGTGGGATGCTGGAGGGCGTCAGAACACAGTGGGGAGCAGACAGAGATTGAGGAGTAAGGGGGGCAGCATGGAGCATAACTCCCTTTCTTCAGGTCAAATCAGACAGGAATCCTGCCTCTCCTATTCCTGCACTGGGGCAGCAGCACTGCTCCCCCACAACTCCCTCTTCTCCTTGGCAGTGCAGTAAACACTTCTCCCTCCTGCTTCAATCTACTTTTAACCCAGTGGACAGGTTCACACAGAACCCCAGGGAGGACAGAACAGGGGAGCACAGAACGAGAGGGTTGCATGGGGTAGAGCAACACTGCTGGGGGGGGCCACAGAGTACAATACACAGGTGCACAGGCGAATGCACACACACAGATGGACACACATCAATGGTACATGTGGATGACATGGTGCTTCTGGGAGCTTTCAGGAGAAAGAAAACAGAGGTTATTTGTGGAGTCAGCTCTTCCTCCCAAATCTGAAGGTAAAATTATGTGCCTGACCTCCTCCCCCTACTTTTCTCTTTTCCAACTGTAGCTCTGAGGGAAGGCTAAGTCTTGGCTGGCCTGTAGGCTATCTATAAATATTAGCATGTGTGATATCTGCCTCTTCTACTCCCTGCCTGCCAGTTGGTAAAAGAGTCCTACCTCCATTCGTTATTAGAGTCTCCCCCAATTGTTAAAATGGAGGGTTCCGTGTGCCAATCATAACTTGATAAAAAAAGAAGTAACACCAGGTGGAATTGCCTATTATGGCCCCGCTTTTTTTTCCTGGCAGTTCTCTGTGAGGTAGCTGTCAGCTAAAGAGCAGTTTTTAGGTCGTATGATCTCCTTAAATTCTTCCCTGGCTGGACTAAATTGAATGTAAGCCAGACAGAAAAGAACTTGCCACTGCTTTAGTATATCAGAGGATGTCATAACTATGTTGAGATCATTTCCATGAGTCAGAGGGCTATCTGGAGACAGGGTTAGTCAAAGCATCTGATTCCTCTCTTTTCCCAAGCTAGCCACTCAATGAATAATACAGACACTACTACTAGGGGACTGCTCCCTCCTTCAGAATAGGGAGCAGCCTGCACCGCTGTGGGGCACGGAAGGGTCATAGAACTGCTGTGAGTAAGCAGCCTTGAAGGTGGTTGTCTGTTGTTGGATAAGGCCTTGTCAACAAAAGAAAAGGAGCACTGTACTTTACTTCTTACTCTGAATTGTTTGCAGTGAAATACGTAGGGTCGATAACACTTAGGTTAGAGTCTTTACCTGAAAGCATTGTATATGCCGTTTGATTAAAGGCATTTTCTTGACCAATAGAAATGACATGGGAATGTGGGCTTTGTTAAAGAGACTTGTTTTTAAAGTAAAGAACGACTTGTGAGTCGGTAGTGTAAACCAAATCTATCAGTATAACTATGTTGGCCAGGGAAAATCCACACCCCTGAGCAATGGAGATATGCCATCCAATCCCCTGGTGTAGGCAGCATTATGGTGACCCGAAATGTTCTCCCATTGACATAGCTACCACCTCTCAGGGAGGTGGAGTACCTGTGCTGACAGGAAAATCTCTCCCATCTGCATAGGTAGCATCATCACCAAGTGCTACAGCAGCTCAGCTGCAGCATTGAATGTACAGACAAGACCTAATAAAATCTTACAAGTGTTAAGCGCTTTACATCTTGAAATATTTTACAAGCTATGAGCTCGAATCTGCAACTCTTACACTTCCTAAGTAGCATTCACTCACATCAGCAGCCCCATTGAACTCTCATGTTTAGAGTGATCCACCCCTACTCATTTTCCACCCTGACAGCTACAGTCAGGTTATTTTGATATGAACCTCATCCACCTTCTAGTCCATCCAAAATACTGCTGCCAAAACTCTTTCCCCTATGTCACTTCACTAGGTCTCTGCTAGAATTCTTGGGACTATTCCCAGGAGCAAGCACTACTCAGCATGAGTAACTGTTACATCCGGCTCTCTATACCAAGAGCACTGCTAAAAAGCAGCAAACAATCAGTACAGTATGCTCTGACCAGTTGTTGGTTTGAGGAGGGACATTTCACTATAGATTCTTAAAGGGAATGGCCAGCAACAATTACAGGTAAGAAAAAGTGTCTTCATGACACTGTAGCATTTGTCATAATATTTCCTAGCACTTTTCTTCTGGGGATATTAAACCTCTTTATAAACAATGACCGATTAATCTGAGTTAGAGCTAGTTGGAAATTTTTCAACAAAACCTTTTTTATTGGAAAACACTAGTTCATCAAAACCAAAACTGTGGGAAAGGGTTGATTTTGAAGAATCTTGTTTTAAAAAATTTCTTTGGAAAAAGATCATCTCAATTTGACATTTTCTAAATGAAAAATTCTGGGGTTTTTTATGATAAATTTCTTTTGTGTTTAGAAATTTAAGTTACTCATAATAAAAAAAATTAAGAGTTGAAATCAAAACATTTTCAAATTATCAAATTGTTTCAGTCAACCCAAATACATTTTTTTGCAGAGGATGGTCATTTTTTGTGATTTCAACTTTTTGCCCGACTACAGAATGGGGAAAAATGTTCAAAATGTCAAATTTTCCCTGCCAGGGGAAATTGTTTCCTGCAATATTCGTGAACACCTGGTGATGGAGGTAAGCTATGCCTAGATTGCTAAACCAAAGCACAGAGAATTAGGTGACTTGTACAAGATCATGCAGAGAGTAAAAGGCATAATTAGAACGTCATGTCTTGCACTTTATCCAGGAGACAATGTTGCCATATTTCATTTGGTTTTTTTTTTTAAAAAAAGAGAAAGAAAACACAGAAACCACAACACACAAGCTTTTTAAACAATCAATTATTACTTAAAGCAAGAGTTACTCAAACAGTAGTTGTCCAAATGAAAACTGTGATGAATTTCAACTTTTATTTTATTCTGGAAAAATTTGCAATCCATCCATTATCTGAGAGTAAATGTGATATTTGTGAATATTTGCTGCATATTTCACATGAATAACTTTCAGATGGTGGCTTGTTTATTAATTGTTCACTTCAACTATTTACTTATGATTAAGTGTGATTATTTCTGCCACCTGACTGGATGCCAGAGTTTTCAATAGGAAAATAAGAATGACAAATAGTTTATAATTAATAAGGATTTAATCAGTTCCATTTGGAATTATTGCAACTGTCAGGATTCACAACATATTTCATTCATATTCAGTTGTCCTTGGAATATTTGTGAATAATAAATAAAATTACACCACAAATGGAAGTACATAGAGTTTAGCCTCTTTATTCATAAATGTCATTATTATTATATATATTATGGAAGTTTTTAGAGGGTCCACTTGTGCTAGGTGCTGTACAAATACACCATAAGAGCTGGTTTCTGCCCCCTAAAATCTAACAATCTTAATAGATGAAATAAAGTGTGGTAGAAGGAAAGTGTTACCTCCATTTTACAGATGGGGAGCTGCAGCACACAGATAAATTAAGTGACTTGCCCAGGATCACTCAGGAAGTCTTTGGCAGACCTGGGAATTCCATCCAGGCCTCCTGAGTTCCAGACCAGTGCTTTAACCATAAGAACATCCCTCCTCATATATAGTTTGCAATATCCAATCAGCTTTACTTTCAACAATAAGCATAACACATGCAATTCCTGTGGACTGTATTTATTATATAGTATTCTGAATTTTGAGACAATATGCCAGGGTCTGTAAACTGATTGTTTTTAGATATTGAGTTTTTAGAAATGTAAATTATTCTTGGGCTTTTCTTTTTTGGCTAGGAACAGTATTTGCTAGGGTAGAAAGACAGGGATCAGTAGTAAAACATGAACGCTTATATGCAGGGTTGGTAGAAGGTGAACAAAGGCCCCTTTCAGTCTGTTAGGCTGGAGTCCATAGTCATGCCTCATAAGACCCTCAGGTGGGGCAGGCATACTGCTACATGGGTCAATAGAAAATATCAGGGAGCTGCTTACAGAAAAATCACTTAAATTCACGTAGAGAAAAAGTTTTAATGAATTATTCCTTATACAAAATACTATAAAGTTGTATAGTAAAGGGTCCAAAATTCTATAGCCTCCCATGCTCAGCAGTGTTTTGGAAATCTGCTCTAGGATAGCCTAGTAGATTTTTGTAAGAGTGAACAATATGATTTCTGTTTCTACTGGTAGCATGGTGTCCGGTAACTGTGTTATGATTATGGTCAACTATGTATCCATATGCAATATGAAAGAGATGCCTAACTACTGATTTACTTGAGAGACATCTACCATTCATTTTGACTGGGAAATTAAAACGTACTTGTGCCATAATCACAGCACATTAAAGTCCTGATTCTGCAATGAGTGTCACATAGGGATCTTTAAAGGATCGAGGCCTCAGACTTTTAACTTCTGTCATATTAGAATGAAAAACAATTCTGTGAATGATTTCTATGGCAGTTTTCTGGCCTTCATAACATTTATTTTAAAAAATTCCTTTCCTCCCTCCCTCAGCAGACGTGAAACTTTTACTGTAAAATAATATTATAATCTTAGGGCAGTTCAGTTAAATTGGTCAAGTCCAGACTCAGAAGGGAAGAGAATCCAGGCAGAAAACTTTCACCATGTAGAAATCAAAATTTATGGCCATTGGATAGGAAACTAATTTTACTTTTAAATCTTGAGATTTTAACATCCTTCTAAGGTATATACAGAAAATATTAACTAATAGCATGCTGTGGTTCCTAGACAGTAATAACATATTAAAAAGGATTTTCAACCTCACCTTGATATCATAACAAATTCATGTGTTGCATACAGTAGACACAGTTGCTCTGTAGATCATACATACGTCTCCTTTGGGGAGTCAGGTCTACAACCCTAGTTCTTCAGTTCAAAAAAATAGCCCACTATCACTTGAGCTAAAGGAAATCTATGAGTTAGGCAATAATCATAGTAGGTTTCTAAACTTCTGTGGGCTAGATGCAGGAAGGCATTATCACATATGCATGCATTAATATACACATTAAAATATCCTTTTATGAAATGGCACACTTTTACAGAGAACAAATGGACCACTACTTGATCCTTTTCCCTTCTCTTTCCATCAAGCTACACTGTCCTCAATGCCCAAATAGCACAGAATGACATCAAAAAACTGTGGGCCGCGTTCTCTGCTGGTGTAAACTGACTTCAGTGAAAAGGTACCTGTTTACACCAGCAGAAAATTCAGCAGTGTTAATTTGCCAAGGCTGTCTTCTTCCCTATAGTCTACTTACTAGCATTTTGTCCGGTCTAATTTTAAATATTGTAAATGATGACACTTATATTACTTCCTTTGAGAGATTGTGTCAGAGCCTAATTGATCTCACAGGGACCATTTGGGGCCATAGATTTTAGGCAGAACTCTTCATTGATTTCAAATAGGGCCTTTTGCTTAAAATGAATTGTATGACGGCCCACTGTCAGGAAGATTTCACTGGTATTCAGCCCAAGTTTCCTGTTGTTAAATTATTCCCATTACTGCACCAAATACTTCCTCTCTCTCCATGGCTTTTACACCTTTGAAATATTTGTAGACTTATTATCTCTCTCCTCTAAGACATGCTGTACATTTTTATCACTTTTAATAATTCCTTGTATTGAGACATAAGATTTAGGAGACAGGCTAATTAGAGAGAGTACTGATATATGATGATCCATATGTGGATGGCCATCAAACATATTGCACCCGCATATTCCTGCTTACTATGTGAAACTGAAAGGCTTGTGCTTTTTCCTCTGTTAGCCACTCCTGCCCCCCATCATTGTCTTGCTCTGACATTTAAAATGAATAAATAAATCAAACATTTTTCATCAATAAGTAAAATATCACTTTAAATGACTTTAGAGTGTCCTATTTCTGCTTACCAGTTCCCACTTTACCTTCATCTTCAGCAGTCCCCTTCCCTTGAGGGAGAGCCCCGCACTGCATTTCATTCATCCTTTTTCTTTTTCACTATATTCTCCGGCCCCTGGTCTCTTCCTCCCTCTGTATATTATCTATCGTGCTTCCTAACCACAGGCCTGTTTCAATCAAGGGGAATGAAGGTGGGGTTTTGCAGGAGAGATCTTGCTGCTCAGCGTACTTGCAGCCAGCCTATGGACAGGAGAGAAGAACAGAGTAAACAACTGGCCAGGGAAAGGAGAGGCGTCTCAGCATCGCCTGTCTACCCTGTTATCATAAGAGAAATCCCTAGTGGCAGATAGAAAGCAAAGACCAATAACACAAAGACAAGCTGGAGACACTACTGGGACACCAGATAGCTGGAGAGTTGAGGCAAAATTCTGAATTTCTGGCTTATAGCCAAAGGTTAGGCATGTTAGCACCTGGAGTGGATCAGCTGTGAATGGATAAAGCTAACAAGCACCATCTGACTTTGGATTACGATGGTCACAGTGTGTTGGTTTTGATCAGCGTCTGTCTTGTCACCTACAGGAAGTGAGTTGCTTTTTTCTGGGACCACCCTCATAATATTTAGCTCAGAGGCTAAGGTACTCACCTAGGATGTGGGAAATCCCTGGTTCAAGTCCTCCTGCTCCATAACGCCTGAACTCCTGTGTCAGTGCATGTAAGTGCCAGGCTACAGAGTCATTCGCATACTTGCTCTGGTACACTCTCTCACTCTGGCCCCATGATTCTTTCCGTATTTATCCACAGTGAAACAGCTCCAACAGGAGAGGCTGAGGGAGCCCTACATCAGAATATCACATAGCCCAGTAGTTAGCGCTCTCATCTGAGAGATGACAAACCCTGGCTCAGATCCCTTCTGCCCCTCAGGCACAGGAGGGAGGGGACTACAAGTTGTCTCCTTCTTCCCAGGTGAGTACTCTAACCACTAGGCTAAAAGTTATGAGGGAAATCCTTCTCCTCCTCCCCCCAGTCTTCTGGCAGAAATGGTGTTGGTGCCTGACATCAAGAGAGGGGATGCAGCTGAGAATCCCAAGCCTCCCTTCAATCCAGACATAGGCACCTATCTCTAAGTGAGGAGCAGGGCTTAGCACAAACCCCTCGGTTTGGCTTCTCCCATTGACTATCTTAGGTGAGGAGCCTCCTAGCTTGCTGGCTTGTGTGAATCCCATTCTGGGTGCCTGTGTCTCCGCCGCCATTATATAGGGAGCGGGGGTACGGAATACAGGCTTTGTGAATGCCTGTGATTGTCGAGGTGCCTTAAAATTAGGCATAGTGACACCCAGCACCTAAGGTTGGTTGTTCTCTTTGTTTTGTAAAACATCTAGCACACTTTTGATTGCTGCGTTAATAAGTGACTATCACTTATGGGCTGATCGGAGATGAATGAGCGGATCATATCTTTTTGTTCTGCCACATGCAACCTAGGGCGGTTCTTAGGAGCATGAGCAAGAGACTTGGAAGGAGTGGGCCGGAACCTCAGCTTATGTAAATCAATGTAGTCGATAGAACTATGCTGTCAGTTTACACCACCTGAGAATCAGGCTTTATATTTTTGTCGTTTTTCTCCTGAAACAAAGGACATTTTATTTCATACCTTACTGTATACATTAGGTTGTGACCTTTTCAGTCATTTACTATATTTTAGGGTAAGTACACAACAGTTTTGTGTGGTTGATAAGACTGGCTCCTTTCTCGTTCAGGGTATCTGATTGCCAATATCTGCTTCAGATTGCCAGCATAGTAGAGGACAGCCCTCAAATGAGAGTGCATACATTTCCTTAAAACATATCTTTATTACTAGAACCTCACTGTCTAACCTTTACTAATAGTCAGTGTCATTATAGCCTGATACAGAAGGAGAAGGATATTTAAGAAATATGAAGAAGTATACAGAGAACAAACAATCATAAAAATTAGAGAGAAAAAAACCTCAAAATATTAAACAGTCCCTGAATAAAAAGGGCTGTAATTCAGACCCAGAAGCTGTATATTAAGCATACTTGGTTATAAATTCAGATAAATATTTTAAAGAATACAACCAGCAATTTGAAGTCTGACAGTGTATTTATTTCCTACCCTGAGCACAATACCAAATAGGTATAAAGTTAATTCTGAATGCACAATTAGAGGCACTTGAAGTTAGTGTTATTTCATCTTCATATCATATTAGTATTTGATTAAATAAGACTAACATGATTAAAGGCTAAATGATTCCTGCAAAGATATTCAATGTGCCAACATATCTATTTTAGTTTATTAATTGTACTCGACTAACACAGTATGGTAGACGTTGCTAATAGAACACAAAGGTTTCACATTCTGCTTTTTTAGAAGGGGAGTTGCTGTCCTGTATAAGTTAATAGTTTTGAACCCAGTAAATTTGGTATAATTCACTATTCAGAATTAACAGTAGACATGGAAAAATGATGCCATTGGTACCTATGATCAACTGCTGCTGTGTACCAATTGATATACATTTTTCTAAATAAGCTGACAGCACATCGAAATGGTTTGTCGAAACAACTATTGTAAGAGTAGGTGAAGGATTAAATTAGAAAAAAAACTAAACAAATTTGGGAGGGGGAAGGATGTGAATAATAAATAAACATCTTGTAAAGAGAATATATGCTTCCCCAAAACAGTGCATTAGTTGCAACTGGTATTATGTGCAGATTCATGGAACATTTGAACGTCATGTTGTTAATCCATTCCCATCTACTAGCTTTGCTTCTGATGTAATACTGGCTGCTAGTTGTTATTGAATACAAATTTTCTCATTGCCACTCACTTTGAATTTGATCACAGAATGCACTGTGATGGAATAAGACTTAAGGAATTGCAAAACATGGAATATAACCCATCAGAAGTGGAAAGTATCTTCTTCAAAATAAGTATTTATAAGAGATGGCCAATCAAGCCAAAGTCAGCATTCATAATTATCCCTGGCACAGTTTGCTTCCACAGATAATTGGCTACCACCTCTGGATTTTAGCCTGAGCTGAGTTGTGAAAGTTTCTTTACTTTTTAACAAATTTGTAGTTTTTTAAAATTAATACTGGATAAGTTAGATTTAATTTTTGATAGCACGTTGTTTTTTTCACCATCATAGAGAATATCTCTAATATTAGAGATCTGTTTATTTTGAAATCTGTACTTCCTGGTACCCTTCTCTCCTTTATAGTGTATTAACTTGCATAAAACAGAAAGAAAAATCACTCTCTCTAGGAAACACATTTAATTATCTTCTCAAGATGTTTTTTTCCCCGTTTAAATCCTTTCACCTAATCACCTACCAGACAAGTAGAACAGCTAATGATCTGTTCACTACCTACAGTGGGTCTGATTTTCCTGTCACACTGCTACAAATCAGGTGTAATTCCATTGAAGCCAAGTGTTACAGTAGCTTGAAACAGATGTGAGATAAGAATCAGGTTTATCTCTCCACTGACATCTCTATAGGAGGCATCACATCTTGTTGATGATGGAATCTATATTCATTTAGCTACTCATCTCATAATTAAACTTTCCATTCCAATAAGTTGAAAGTAGGGATGAACAAGTGTGACTTGCCTAATTCAAACAGTCTGGGTTCACGTATTCTACCAGCTAGAAAGTTATCAGGGTCACATTCTGCTAAGGATAAGCCAAGAAAGAAGCAGATGGGTCTCAGAGAAAAACAATCCAGTGAAAGAAGAAAGTGAAAAAAGGACCAGAGCAGCAAGTAAAATGAAAAACTAATACTCAGAGGCACTGACAAAAGACAAGAGGAGAGAGAATGGTACTAAAACAGATAAACATATAGGGCAAGATCCTCAGCTGTCACTGAGATATGCTTAGGGCAGCAGAACGTGGAGAGGACAAACTTTTACAGGGTACATCCACACTGCCAGGCTTTGCATTGGGCTGCACGGATTGATGCAGCAGGATCAATCGAGCAGGTAGTGGAGACCCACACAATCAATCCCAGAAGTGCTCTCTGGTCAAGGCAGCATATCCACCCCCCTCCCACAAAAATAATAAGGCTGCGTGGACCGGAGAGTGTTTCCTGTCGATGCAGCGTAGTGGAGACGTTGCGATACAGCAATGAAAGTAAGTCGATGGGAGATATGCAAGCTGCACCACTAGCAGTGTAGACCAGGCCTGGATTCAATGGACCTTTCTGGAAGTTGGGATTCCCAGGTTTTATGGGTGCCCTGGTTATCCTCCTTATCTCCTGGGAATGCCTCCTACAACAAGGCCACCTGGAGATTTCACTTACAGAAAGGAAATCCAGTTAAACTGTTACTTCAATGGATTGAAGCAGCTGGAAAGGACAACTGGGCCAGGTATATACTAAAATGCTTGTAGGACCCAAATTGTGTCAGGATAGATTTTCTGGTGGGGTTTTTTTAGATATAAGGTTCTTCTAAACACAAGGGACAGAACAGGCTTCTGTTTAACAAGAATCCTTTTTTTAAGCTGAATCAACCAGAAACAAATATTGGGTTTAAACTGCACTACCAACAAAAAAATGGGATTCTTTTTGTGAAGTCTGCCAACCAACCAAAAAACTGACAAAACAGTTTGCAAAGTTTGCAAAACTTCGAAGTCCATGTGATTTGATTAACCTATCATTATTCCTTTGTAAACATGTACTATCGATACCCCTGAATGTGAGAGACTGAATTTATAATGTAATGATTATTCTATTTTATACTCTTCACAGAGGAAAATTCTTTGTTTTGACTTAACTGAGCACAAAATTACTTTTGTTAGGCTACAAGAGAATTGTAGGGTATGTTTGTATCCATCACCTGAGGTTTATGTATACCAGAAAAGGAATTCTCACATGCTAATATGTCATTGGGCTTTTGAAACAGGGAGCTTGGGGGCCAAAGAACTCGGTACTGTCTAAGGAGTTCAAAATCTGAATTTTTATTGATAATATATTAGGAATTGGAGCTGGATTGGCTGGAATGTTTTCAATGAATATAATGCTGTACAACAGCTTTGAAATATCTGTTTACTATTTTTTCTATGGGGATCTTACAAGCCAGTATTTACCTTTCATCAAAAATCTTTTCAGGCCAACTTTGAACTTCATGGATTCTATAATATATAAACAGTCAGAGCCAGATCAAATCAATACATCCATGCTGATTTACACAAGCTGAAGATCTGGATCTCCTTTTTAAACTCTGCCTAGTTACTGTTGTCAATATTATTTGATAAAACCAGTCACTCTAATTGATTGAATTTATTCATACTTTATGTCAGTTGAATGCTGTTACTTAAGCCAGTAACTTGGTGCCTGATCCAATACTCACTAAAGTCAATGGACAAATTCCTACTGACTTTAATGGGCATTGGAGTTGGCCCATAAAGACCTATTGCTGAGATGTTAAGATCACCAAATTTATATTAAGATGACATTTTCCCATCCTGAGTTTATCTCATATAACATTAAACTTGTACTAAATGCAGCTGATATCTTGCAAATCTGCAGCAGTCCATTGAAATTCTGTTTGGAGACGTGTCTAATTTACATCAGTGGTCTTTCTTTCCCTTTGAATAGTATGGGCCAAGGCTGGTATAAATATATCTTGTGTCACTCAATTGCAGTAATCATATTATATGTTTTACTACTGCCATTCATTTTTTGTTTGTTTCCTAATAGTCCTTACAGACATTCAGCTCTTTCTACTGGGTCACACTCGTCTATTGCGTGACGCCTAATTGCAACACACTTTCATTATTTCCAAAAATACTAACTCATAGTGGTAGCAAAGGATGACCCCAGGGCAGAACATTTGGTATTTGCAGTACTGGATGGTTAGAATGGATATTTTGAGACCAACCTTCACGCTTCAAAACCTTGCCAGTTGGCAGGTTGTACTGCCTGTCTGTTTCCCAGTCTGCTATGCCCTCTGCAGTCTGCCACCCCCTTCCAGAGCCTTTTCTTTTTTTTTTTTTGACAATACTTTGTCAAACCAATAGTTTGTACCTGAAAAATCTCCTTACTCTCCACCAGTTCTTGAAAGCCATGGCACAGTTGTCTCCGCAATATAATTTTCCAGCAAGAACTCTATGGCTTTGGTCATTCAACCAGTTTAAAAAAATACCTTCTTTCCTTCTAAGTGAACAATAATAAGTGGTAATTTGCCACACACTGAATTGAATTTACTATGACAAATTATATAGCAATATTTCCCATTGCAATTATATTGAATATTTCAAATACCCTGGTAAAGGTAAATATAATGATACAGTAAACCTCCATTTTCTTAATGCTGCCCACTGTATTTCACATTAAATTAATATCAAATGACTCAGTTAAATGTGAAAAAAGATGAGCATAGAATGTAAGTTATTTGTGGGATGGATGGTCTTTTCAGTATGTGGAGTTCTTGGTACAATGGGACCTGATTGTGAACTGGCAGCCACGATGGGCTACCACAATATAGATGATGATAACATCACCCAAATCAGCTATGTTAAAAGAACATTAAGAATGCAAGGTGAAGCACTTAAGTTTGGAAATGCCAGAATTAAGATTGTTCTGTCAACCTTAATTCAGCCTCGAAGTGCATGTGCATTACAATACAGTGTTTATTTATATAATCACATACGTTTTCCCACAACACCCATGCCTCACTCAGTGCACACAAACATTAATATATTTATCTTCACAATATTCCCATGGTACAGATGGGAAACTGAGGTAAGGATAAATTAAAGTCAAAAGTGTCCACTAATTGTAGGTACCCATTTTGAATGCCTAGGACCTGATTTTTCAAAGTAGTTAGCATTATATAATACTTAATGGAAACTATGGTATGAACATATACGCTTTACCTGCAGCTGTGAATGCCCAGCACTTCTGTAAATCAAACACTAGAGTATCAAGTTGGGTATCCAGAAAATGAAAATGACCAAATTGGTGACCACCTGTGAAAAGTAACTTGCAAGCCTTACGTTATCCATGAGTGGCATTTTAGCCAGTATGAAAAGACTATTAACATTTGTAAAATTTCTGAATTTTTCATCATGAAAGTTACACAAAAATATAATATACAACAGCAGAAAGATAATTAGTCATCAGTACCAAAAGGGATAGTCTGTAGTTGTGTCCTTTACCACAGTGAAGTGTGCTTCTTCTGTGGGTACAAAGCTTTACATGAGAAAGTTGGATGAAAATACCGAAACATTTTGCATGGGCAGATGGAGTATGTGGCCATTTTAAAACAGGAACAAATGTATGAATTTAATTAGAAAGTGATCTAACAAGCACTTATTCATTGGTTGCATAATTCCAAAGAAACTTGGAACAATTAATTGTTTTAGATAGCTTTAGATTAATTGTTTAAATAGTCTTTTTACTGTTTCCTTTTATTAAGTTGTTTCAAATGTCCTTAATGAACTTGAAATAAAGATTTTTTCCCTACTAATATTTCCCTGCTCCATTGACAGCCTTGCTTTTTCCCCATATATTTAAAAAATAAGAAGAAAGCATCATGTGAGTTTTTTGGGGTTTTTTTACTTTTCTATGCACTGCTTGCCAGTGATTGTTGTATGTGTGTGGAGGGCTGGAATGTTCACTAAGCAGGCTCTATATGTTCACCGTAATCCTCAAGGTTGTCAAGAATGTACATAACCTTGATGTGTTAGGCCAGCATTTTCAAGAGTATATGGTTAAAGATAAGCAGTTCAATATCTCGCTATAGGAGTCTACATAAGTAAATGGCTTGGCTTTCAAAAGTATTCATCATCTACAAGTCCACATTGTGGATGTTTGATGCCTCTGAAAATCATATACCATGATAGTTGTAGGTTAGGGCCTGGCTAATGAGTTCCTGTCAAAGCAACAGTAGCTAGACTTTAAGTTTTTTTCTCAGCAAGACGAGCATTTTAAAAAAAATTCTATTTCCAAGTGACATCATTATATCTTCTGCAAGTAAAGGTCTAAATTCTGCTCATATTTCACATATAAATTGACCAGGATTTGGCTCCAGATATTGGTCACTGCATAATTGAGTGTGAACCTCCAAGGGTCTCAATGTAAGACCAAGACCTTGGTTTGTAATCACAGGATTTACCTGATCTCTTCCTCTCAAAATGAATATACTTAACATTTTTATATGAGTTCTTAATTTATTTTAAATAAATTTTGAAACTATTTTATAAAGCTGGGAGCAAAACAGAAAAAAATGCAAAAGTTTTCATAAAATTTTCTCTTCCATTTTTTGTTGAATTTTAACTTACATCAATTTTTTCCTGCAATCTGAATGGGGGAAAATATTGACAAAATTGTTCAAAAAAAATATTTGTTTTTTGTCAACATTTTCCTATCAACTCTATTGATTTATAGGCAGTTTCACGCCTATTGTCTTCTTTATTCAGAGGCAGAATAATCATCCAAGTAAAACAGGCACTGAGACTTACTCACCTTATTATATGTTGGAGAAAACTAAGTATTTTCCTATAGCTTTATATGGGATTTCTATTAAAATGCTTCCTGAAGAAAATCTTCCTCAAACATATTTAATTGGCTGTTCACATTTGCCTTGAGCTAGTTAAAAACAAGACCAAAATGATTATGCATAGACTTCTACAGCATATTCACAACTAAACCTGAAATTATGCAACATTTCACTGGCTTAATGTTTCATTAGATATTCAAATATCAAGCTAGATTTATCTAAAGGCAATGAACCTTGGATTCAAACCTGGCACCAATTTCACGTTAAATCAAGCACAGTTTGTAATTTTGCAAATTTTTAACACAAAGCTCAGTTCAGTTCCTAATGGGCAGGTTTCCACATCACAAAACCCTTTGATTTTGGCAGTGAGGCCAAATAAAGTGAGTGCAAATACTGAATTTTTCATTTGCCTCTAGGGATAGTCTCTGTAGGTCAGTATTGGGGCACGTTGGCAAGACTTTGAGGAACCCTGTCAACTCTATTTATTGCTGGTCATAGTACTTATACTGTAAGAAATCCCACTGACATCTGCATTTTTAAAGTGCCATAACAGAATATGTCTATTTTTCCTTCTTAATAAAACAAGTGGATCTAGTGCTTGTGAAAAGTACTAAACTGACAGACTAGGAGAATGGTGTTTTTCATATATTCACAGAATAGGAATAACAAGTGCAATGGAAAAGCGCCAATTTATTTTTCATGGAAAGTTTTGGAAAAATAGATTTTTTTGTATAATTTTCTGTGAAAATATTGTGGAAGAAACAAATTGGGTTTTAGTTAACAAATGTTTTCATTATCATCATACAGTGCCTAGGATCTCAGGTCCTCATGGTGCTGGGTGCTGTATAAAAAGAAAATGAAATCCCTGCCCCAAAGATGTTATTATCTTAGCATAAAACACAAAAGAACGGATAACTCTAATACTTTTTTCTGTTCCATTCTATAACTAGTTGGAAACTTGTAATAGTAAAATTATTTCTTTTGTCCTCCCAGCTCTATTTAGCAAGTTATTGCCTCCATTTCCTCTGCTAATTAAAGCAAACTAATTATTTTTATTTCTTGTATTCTGTTAATGCCTAGTAACTTGAATCAGGGTTTATAGTGCTATTGTTCTAGGTACTGCACAGATAAATAACAAAGAGAGGAGTTCTCGTGCTAGAGACTTTACAGTCCTAGGTATCAAAAAAGACATGACAGGTGAACAAAGCAAACATATGCCCAGTGCTTAAGTTGTAATGAAAGAGGTGTCAATACTCAACCAATTTCGTGCTGGAGCTCAAGCAATTTTTTTACCTCGATAACAGATGAAGCAAGCCTAGAGGTACTGGAGCTATAACCTGCCAAGCTTAGACGTTCCGGGGCTCAGCCCTGAGAAACCCTGGCACAAATTAAGCATTTCATATGGGGGGAGCAGAGGAGGTAAGAAAATTAACAGAATTTAGCTGAAAAATGGAAGTCTTGGTTTGCTAATTGCCTAAGCCATTGTGTATAAACTCTTCACCTTCTACATCTACATACCGATTCCGCTTGATTCTGTGGTGATGTAATACATCAGTGTTTTATGACTGGATGTGGTATGATGTCACATGCAGTAATATGACTGCAATACTGCATATGGTAGCAGAAACAGCCATCTGTGAGGAAGAACCATTGTTTAGAAAACAGCTCTCTTTTCCAGAAAGTAAAAGTTAAAAAAATGAGAAATGTTTTGATATTTGGTACCATGCACTATGAGCCAAATTTTCCGGTCCAAATTCAAAACGTTACAGGACAAATGCATGCACTCCTGTTGTGAACACAAGTTTCCATGTTTGTACGTAGAAACGGGCATTTGAACATATTAAATGGGTAACCATAGACCCTATCTATTTATTTGTATGCACAGTTGCTCACTTCTGTGCTTGCAAATATAGGGTTCTGCATGTGTAGAAAACATGCAAATATTTTTACATACACCCCGTTTCTCTCTTGACCTACATATTGGGCCATTTTCTGCTTATTTTCAAAGTTCCTGTTTAAGTTGGTTTGCAGCTCACCTTTGAGACAGCAGATTGTATCAGTAGAGCTGAATGTAGGTGAGAACACTACATTGTATTCACTTTGCAAGGTATTATGTTATCATGACTGAAAAAGAAAAGTTCTAGCATGCATAACTCATTATGAAGACCCAGGCTTCCACCACTGTTTGACAAGAAAGCCCTCAGGCATTTGGAGCACAGAGCACTCAATTGTCTGGTATCCTGAAAATAGCCTGCTTAGAGTGAAGTCTCAATCATGCTATCGTTTTACAAACATTTTTCCCTTTCCCTCTAGGCTCCCCTTCTCCCTTTATCCTTGTCAGCCCTCAGCTTGGGAAAAAGGTGGGCAACTGACTACCAGAAAGCCTTCCTTTCTTTCCTTTCCTTGTACTCAATTATAAATCAAACTGTACACTAAGGGCTACACTCCGATGTCTATCACTTAGTTTAGAAATCGTCCTTTTTCTAAGATAAAACTCCTATGGATTTTGATGGTAGTTTTGCATGGATAAGGAGTGAGCTAAAACTGGATAAGGACCTCAGGATCTGGTCCGCATTACTTTATCAAAGAAAACTGCATTGATGTAATGATCTCCTGATCTTGTTGCTATATAAGATTTTTATTACGTTTAATTCTTTACAGTGTTGTACTACACACATGTAATATAGGTGTAATGTGGTCATTGAATTATCACTAGTGAGTGGCACACACTTTGCACTTTGGAGGTGATCCTCCCCTTGTATCAATAAAGTACAGTTATATTGGGAACTGAGGTGTGAACTCCAAAGGATAAGCAGAGCAAAGAACAAGTGTTGTTATTCTCTGAGTAGGTAACTGAGTAAAGACATCGTGGGTAACACTGAGGCAACTCTTATCAGGAGAAGCTGCACAGAAGGCAGCAAAAAGAGCTGAAAACAGGGGAGTTTGTGTGGAGATCTGTTAGAAGAGAAAGAGGCAAGCCCCAATTCCTTATAGGCAGTGAGAAAGTTCTTGAGACTGTGTTTGTTTGCTTGCTGGTTTGTTTTCAATTTGCAAAGTTTGGTAAGGGGCAGTGTGCTGTGAGAGAAGCAGAGCCTTTGATCACAGAAGAACCTTGATTAGGGGTGGAGCTTCCTTAATCAGCAGGCCTATAAAGACATCAAGCAAAAGTCCAGCCAGTGGCACAGGAGCTGGCAAACAGAACTGAAAACAAGGCGTGTGTGTGGTTTTTTTTTTTTTTTTGAGGGAAGGTATGGTTTTTTTTCCTTCTTGAAACTGTGGCATATACATTATCCTTGAAAGAGTACCTGAAAGATGCTTCATTTGTATGATGTCCTGCCTGATAGGTCTAATGGAAGAGAAGATCTGAGATTTGGAGATGCAGTAGAAACTACAGTTGAGTTTCAAAGGGAATTTAAGAGGATGATGGAAGAGAGAGGGCTGAAGGGGAAACTGAAGGCTTGCAGATGCATGCTGGACTAGAGAAATATGAGGATAGACAGCTGGATGAAGAAAGTGGCCAGTAATGCATGTGACTATGAAAACAAAAAGCGGAGGAAAAGACTGGCTAGTGAAGAAGAAAGAAAGCTGAGGAACAGGTTTACTGAGTTGGAAAATGAAGGGGAGATGCAGGCAGTAACAGAAGACGGAGGAGCAAGAAAGAAGAGTATAGCGGCTAGTCCCACAAGAAGAGGGGAAGAGACAATGAAGATAGTCAGACTTCAGAGCCCCAGGATATAGAGGATGACTCTGAGTTGATTGCAGGTGAGCACAGAAGACAAGATGACTTGCAGCCAAAAGGAAAAGAAGGGGAAAGGATGGAGAATTGCACCAACACCAGGAAGAGGCAGGTCTACATGACTGAACACTCCCTACTGAGAAGAACAGACAGGCCTGTCACCAGAACTGATTTGGAGAACAGAAGGGTCTGAGGTCTGCTGGGAGCTAAGATATGGGATGTGGACCCATGAGGCTGAAGAGGATCCTAATCAGAGCAAGAAAGAATCCACTGATTGTGCGTCATGTGTGAACAAATGATACTGATAGATTCTCACTGGGATTCATAAAGGAAGACTATGCCAGGCTGGGGAAGATGCTGAAAGAAAAGGAGGGTCAGGTGATCTTCAGAGGGATTCTACCCATCCTTAGAAGAGGAGAGTACAAGTGTGATAAAATTATGATCATCAATAGATGGCTCTGGAAATGGTGCTATAAGGAGGGCTGTTGACTGTTGAACCTCGGGGAGGCATTCAGAGACAGAAGACTGTTCTCATGGGATGGACTCCACCTGAAAAGGGAAGGAAATAGATTTCTGGGTTGGAGGTTGGCAGAACTTATTGAAAGAGCTTTAAACTAGAAAATCAGGGAAAATGGTTGGGAAATGCTCATGTAATCTCTATGTCCTATTCTAATATTGAATGGGAGGAAAATCAAGTAAAAGAGGATGTAGCAATGGAAAAGGGAACAAGAAAGGGTAAGAGAATGGACAACAAGAAGAATGATAGTGCCATTACTACTGACAGTAACTGTCAGGTGATACTGGCAGTAAAATGACTGTACCTTATTGACTGAGGAATCTGGATGAGGTGAAGCAGGAACAACTAAGATGTCCGTGCACTAATGCAAGGAGCCTGGGTAACAAAACGAAGGCACTAGAACTATTGGGACAGGAAGTGAAATCAGATATCATAGGGATGATGAAAACATGGTGGTATAGAGTCAAGACAGGTAATGAAGGGTACGTGCTGTTCAGGAAAGAAAGCAATAAAGTGGTGGAGTAGCAATGTATATTAACATAGAGGTAGACTAAAGAAATTAGAAGTGACGGAATGGATAAAATGAAATCTGTTAGGGACAAAATCACTTTCAGGAAGAAGGGTAACAGAGGAGCCACTGAGACACTGATTGGGGTCTGCAACAAATCCCCAGGAACTGATCTGGATATGGATAGAAACCTCTTTAATGTTTTTAATGAACTAAATCCTACAGGGAATTGTGTAATTATGGGAGACGTTAATTTCCCATATCTAGTTTGGAGGACAAGAGCTACTAATAATGGTAGGGCACAAATATTCCTGGATGTGATAGCCAACAGATTTCTTCACAAAATAGTCATTGAACCAAGAAGAGGTGTTGCCATTTTATATTTAGTATTGGTAAATAGCATGGACCTTATAGAACAAATCATTGTAGAGTCCAATCACCTTGGTTCAAGTGATCATGTGTTAAGTCAGTTTATATTAAATGGAAGGAGAAACAAAAATAGTTTTGCAACTAGTGTCCTTGATTTCAAAAGTGAAGACTTAATAAAATTAAGGCAATTAGCTAGGGAAGTGAACTGGACTGAAAATCTCAATCCGAAGGTGGAATAGACTTGAAATTACTTTAAATCAAAGTTGCAGAAACTATCTGAAACCTGCATCCCAAGCAAAAGGAAACATTTCATAGGAAAGCGTTGCAAACCAAACTGGATGAACAAGCATTTTAAACAGGTTATTAAGAGAGGGCATAAAACTTATAAGGTATAGGAGAAGGGATGGATCAGTGGGAAAACTCCCTCTTGGAGGGCAGAAAGTGTAGAGGAAAAGTGGGAACTGCCAAAAGCCAAGCAGATTTGGATTTTGTAAAGCGAATTCAAAACACTAGTAAAAGGTTTGGTAGAAAAAGACTTTGAGCTTGGCTTGTTTAGCCTATGAAACGAAATGAAAGATAAGGGGAGATATGATTTCTTTCTATATAAATAAAAAGAAAACAAGGACAGAAGAAGTGGGACCACTAAAATCTGAGGATGGAATGGAATTAAAGATAACCTAGCTATAACCCAACAGCGCAACATATACTTTCTCTCAGCTTTTAATAAGAATAAATGAGGAGCTTGGGAGGCAGTGGGAACTAGGATGTGAAAGTAGAAATTACCACATCCAAGGTGGAAACCAAACTCAATAGTGTAATGGGACCAAACTGGGGACCTGGATAATCTCCATCCAAGAATATTAAAAGAAGTGGCCCATGAAATTATAAGCCCAATAGCAAGAATTTGTATTGAATCCATAAACACAGGAGTTGTACCCAGTGTCTGGAGAATTGCAAATAGAGTACCTATATTTAAGAAGATTTTTAAAAAGTGAATTGGGAAATACAAACCTGTTAATGTGACCTCAGTTGCATGCAAGGTGTTAGAACAAATTTTGATAGAGAATAGTTAAAGACATAGAAGTAAACTGCAATTGGGATAAAATACATGATTTTACAGAAGGTTGATTGTGCCAGACCAACCTCTTTCTTTGAGAAGATAACCAACTTTCTAGACAAAGAAAATGTAGTAGATCTATTCTACCTATATTTCTGTAAAACATTTGATATAGTTTAATATGGGAAATTATTAGTTAAATAGGAGAAGATGGGGATTAATATGAGAATTGCAAGATGGGTAAGAAAACAGATAATGGGGAGACTACAACAGGTCATGCTGAAAGGTGAATTGCTAGGCTGGAGGGAGGTTTCTAGTGGAGTTCTTCAGGGATTGGCCTTGGGATCAATCTTATTTTACCTTTTTTTTAATGACCATGGCACAAAAAGTGAGAGTGTGCTAATAACAATTGTGGACAACGCAAAGTTGTGAGGTATTGCCAATACAAAGGATTAGAATATCATACAAGGAGATTTAGACAACCTTGAAAACTAGAGTAATAGAAATGGAATGAGATTGAGTAGAGCAAAGTGAAAAAAACACACACTTAGGGACTAACAACAAGAATTTTTGCTATAAACTGGGGATGTATCAGTGGAAAGTAACGTAGGAAGACATGATTGTATTGGTCAATCACATGATGAGTATGAGCCACCAGTGTGATGCAACCGTGAAAAAGGCTAAGGCATTCCTAGGTTGAATTTGTGTTTCCAGTAGAGATAGAGAAGTGTTATTGCCATTATACAACCCACTGGTGGGACCTCATCTGAAATACTGTGTGCTGATTTAAGAGAGCTGAATTCAAACTTGATCAGGTTCAAAGAAGGGCTACTAGGATGATCAGAGGAATGGAGAACCTACCATAATGAGATGAAAGATGAGGGGAGATATGATTGCTTTCTATAAAACATCAAATAAATAAACAGTAGGGATGGAGAGGAATTATTTAAGTTAAGAGCCAATCTTGGCACAAGAACAAATTGATAAAAACTGGCAATCGATAAGTTTAAGCTTGAAATTAGACCAAGTTTTCTAACCATCAGAAAAATGAAGTTCTGGAACTCCCTTCCAAAGGGAGTAGTGTGAGCAAAAATCCTAACTTGTTTTAAGACAGAGCTTGATAAACTTATGGAGGGGATGGTATGATGATATTGCCTACAATGGCTTATGGTGCATCCATGACTTCTAATAGCAAATATCTCTAATGGCCCGAGGTGGGACACTAGATGAGAATGACTCTGAGTTACTACAAAGAATTCTTTCCCAGGTGTGTGTCTGATGGTTCTTGGCCACATGCTGAGGGTCTAATTGATTGTCATATTTGGGCTAGGGAAGGAATTTTCACTTGGTCAGATTGGCAGAGACTGTGGGGGGTGAAATTTGCCTTCTTCTGTGATGTGGGGCAGAGGTTACTTACTGGTATGAACTAGAGCAAATGGTGGATGTTCTTTTTAACTTGAAATCTTAAAATCAAGTTTTGAGGACTTCAGTATCTGAGCCAGAGGTTGTGGGCCTATTACAGGAGTGGGTGGGTGAGCTTCTGACACCTGAAATGTGCAGGTCAGACTAGATCATCATGATGGTCCCTTCTGGACTTAAAGTCTGTGAGCTACTATGAAAGAACACCTTCAGTAATTTACAAATACCATGTTCTGTAATTGCCCCTCTGCTGAAGTCCACTGATGAGACCATTCTTTTTCATGCTCCACTCCCAGCACTGCCTTTCTTGTGCAAATAATTTTGTCTGGCCTGTAGATCATGGGAACTGCAAAGTTTGTCTTTCTGTATATGGAAGATCAGATTCATAGAAGACATTTTCATGGGTCTAGCATGTGAAAGTACTGGGGACTTGTGTAGACAGGAAATATGAAAAGAGAAAAACATGATTATTGCTAGTGAAGCAGAGCCTTTCAATTCCAGACATTGCTTGTTTGAAGCAAGAGTGGTCATTTTGCAATATCACTTGAGTATTGCGCTAATGCAGATTTAAGGGAATAAGAACCCATAAGGATCACGCTGAGTTCCTCAAAATAGTTTAGAGAAGGCCCAAGTAGTTCTACATAAAACCTATCAAGAATGTAGGGGAAGATTTTCAAAGGCATTTAGGAGTGTAAAGATGCAGCTAGGCACCTGATGGGAATTTTCTAAATGCCTAAGTAGGTTAGGTGCCAATGACCATTGACATAAATGGGAGTTAGCACGTAACCTACGGAAAATCTCACCAGGCACCTATCTGCATCTTTAGGCTCCTAAATGCCTTTGAAAATCTGACACTTAAGGCTTGTTCAGACCACCCTACAGTGTGGGCTATAGGGTGTGAGTTGCAGCACACTGGAGAAAGTGCTGTAACTGCCCTATGTAGTCCCTGCTAGCGCAAACTGAAAGTTAGCTAATTAATGTTAACAACACTGGTGTGCACTGCAGCCCATAGTTCACGCTGTGCAGAAGAGCCCTTAAATCCCCAGAGATCTCATGGTTTTTAGCCAATGATGTTATTATATGCTCAACTGTATCATTCATTGTGTTACCAATAATATTTTAAGATATCTATCTATCTTACAGATAGATCTTTAGGGCCTGATTTTCAGCACAGTCAAAGCTGAACTTCCCTTTTTGTGGTTGCACATAAGCATCTGATTTGCATGTGCAAATTGAAGGTTATTCTCAGTCAACTCTGCTGAGCTTTTAACCTGTAGCTTCAGAGAGCATGGTAGGTTCCTGCCTTCTCTCCCCCAACCCCCAAGCCTTCTCGGTCTTAGGCTTTTGTACAGAACCCATTGCCATAGCATCTAAGTATTTAGAACACTCTCTTCAGCTGTGATTAACAACATTTTTTATTATTAATATTAAAACCATTTTATCTTAAGAGAATGAACAATCTTTCCTCTGTTTTCCTTTATGCTTATTTCTGGCTTGTACAGGGGAAATGTGATTGTGTTCATTCACAGGATAAAGCATTTTGAGGCCCTGTCTTTCAAAATAACTATAAAAATTGAAATCCTGTAGTATTTTATAATTGCTTTGGACCTTAGTGTCATCTGCAGAAATATTTTTAATGATCAATCGACCATAAAACTCAGAACTTTCATCTGAGGGTCCCTCATCAACAAATTGAATCCACATTTCCATATGATTATGGAACAGGTCCTTTCAGAGAGGGAATTGCTTTAAATTCTAGAGGAATTGTGAAATAAAGAGACAGATCAAACTTGCTGGGAAAAATCAATCTAAACTAACAGTGTAGTAAGATTATATATCTATGCATTTATTTGGCTGTTATGGTGTGTACCCATGGTAGTTGTGATCACAGCTTCAACACTAGTAGAGGGTCAAAGAAGCACATTGCCTTGCACACACCAGCTTTCCACTGGATTAAAGGCCTATAGAAATGGACAATGATAAAAAGTCGATTAATATGGCAGCCACACAAATTTGCCAAGCAGTAATGATGTCAGAGCTGGAATATATGTATAATTCAGAAAAAAAAAGATCATATTTTAGCATCGGTTGCAAGGTCAGCTGCATTAGTAATTCCTTTCTTTGTGGCTTGTCTAAAATTAGTGCATGCAACTTCTTGTGCTTGTAATTTAGCTACCTGATCTATTAACATTTAAAAAAATCTTTTAGGCAATGACCATAATTTTGATGCTTTGCTGGTTCTGGGCAGAAGTATGTGTGTAACACATTGAAATCTGATCAGGAGAAAATACCTATAGGCAGTAACAAACATGCATGTTTTATGGTATTTGCAATCTACCTCCCTTTAAGGATGGCATCTAATTTCACTGGTACCTATTGCACAGTAACATGGCAGCTCCAAAAATGTAGTGAAAATGTGGCTCCACTAAATGGCATTGCTATATTAAGAGCACATTTTATGGTGCAATCTAAGGTGTGATTGCAGCTTGGGTAGACATACCGGCACTAACTTTACCCACACTAGCATGTCTAAAAGTAGCACTGCAGATGCAGTGCCATGGGCTTCAAACAAGTACATTGGGGACCCTAGGTACATATCTGTATTGCTAGCCCATCTTGAAATCTGTGCTGCCACCTCTACACTACTAGTTATGTAAAAGTCTAACACTGAATGACCAGAAGTGAAGTAAACAATCAGACTATTTCATGCAGATGGTTGTACTGCTGTACAGTAATAGGGATGTTTTTAAAAAATATGCAAGTGGGTGTATAGTGTATCAGGTGACATTTGGAAATTTCTTCCACAGAGACCCCACAAAGACTTTCCATAGGTGTTTCAGGCTGGATGAAGCTATTGCTACAGAGCTAGCTCCCTCCTTTAGAGGAGCAGAGCACACTGCTTCAGTTATACATCTAACTTGTGATGGTCAACAAGTGAGACATGGGCCTGGGAATTGACCATGGGTCTTTCCTGAAGCAGTATAGTCACTGGGACATCATTCCATCAATCTGATGTTACTATTACATAGCACTGTAATGTAGTAGGTATTTTTGTTCTGCTTATTGTCCCACAATGGTCCAAGTGAGAATAGCTATCTATTGACTGATACCCTAAGACTATTCTGAGTATTCTCCATCAGGTTGTGGGGATGGAGGGAATAAGGAAAATTTTCCAAGATGGAAACTGATTAGTTGTCTATGTGAACCTGTACCAGAACAAATATTTCCTTTTTCAGTTCTAATCTGTTTTGGGTTTCCATATACTACAAGCACAATTTCTCCTGGTGCTCCCACTGGGTCAGTGCAGTTCCATGCTCAGGCCTGTGTGCAAAATACACAATCCAGCCCAAAGATTGAACCCATGATTAAATCAAAATCAAGATGGAAAGTCATTGGCCACTAGACAGTCCTCAATTCTTTTTATAACCCATGTATAGCATCTAGACACTACAGTGATAGGAGCTTTAGAAATGCTGAGAGAGAGAGAGAGCATTTGAGGGCAAAAGTAATTCTTAATTTCCTAGGTGAAGAGAATTTTCTATATTATTTTTACACTCTCAAGAACTTCTATACATGTCTCTAATCTGTACTACATCTCAACACTTCCAAGAATTTGTGAAGTTCTACATTATTGCACTTTTCTTTCACATTTCAAAATGTAAGAAATGCAATACTTTTTTCAGTAACTAATCAATGTCACTACATGTGTTTAGTGTCTTACATGCAATATCTGTAGAATGAAACATAGAGCTGAAAAAATGAGCTGTAATTGTTTTGGTAAATGTTCCAGAAACACAGAAACATGTTTGCAATAAATTATTATGACTTCCTTTTCCTCTTTGCTTCTTTATGAATTGTAATTACACTATTGATTAACACTGTAAGATTTATTCTTAACTAGGTGAACAGAACCTGTTGTGACTCATTAAATCAGTAACCAAGAATCTATTGATTTTTTGCATTTTGTTCCAATTAGTAATTAGAAAAATAACTTACACAAAAATCACTTATTATGTCTTCAGAAATACTGGATTTATGGGTGCTACCTTCAGATATTAAACCTCATCTTCTCTAAAACAGTCTATTTCAGGGTTAGTCATTCCATCTTGGGTTTGACTGATGAATATAACCTGTTGAAAAGCAGTCGACTGGAAATAGGTTTTCAGGACAGACTGATCTTGGTTCAAATGATTCAGTCTTCTAATTTTACAAGACATTTCAATACCCCTTTATTATTACATCAGAGGATGTGAGGTGTGTGTGTGAGACTTAGAACTAAGTATCCTTTCCCTGAATTGTTTTCCAGAATAATGCCAAATTGAAATTACAAAGCCTTCCTGAAAAAGCTGAGCAACCTATTGATTAAGAACACTTAAAACTGAATGATGCTTTGCACTCTTTTAGCCATTAAAGCATCATCTCTAAACTTTGATTTTCCTACCAGTGTTCATATTCAGGTTTTCTTCTTTTGTTTAGATACCATTTATAAGACTACTTTATTTTGAAAGATGCACCTCACTTCTAATAATTCTAAAAGTGCATTTTATATGTACAACATTTTGCTAGCAATATTATTTTAATGTTTGTGATATAAAGGTAGCACTCATTTGTTACAAGAAATTATTGAGCCAAATTGTCTGTGGGTGTAAATTGGCATAGCTCCACTGATGTCAATAGAGTTCTGTCAGCTTATCCCAGTAGAGTATGGTCAATAATTTTGTTCACATAACAACATGAAATGCTTTATGATTAAAAAAAATTCTGTCTTCAAAATTGTTGCTTTTGGTGAGAAAAGGGGAATAGGCTTATCAGTATTTTTTAAAATATAAAAATTTTGCTAAAATCTTCTTTCATACAATGAGCTAAAACCTTTCTACCCTCCCCTCCCTGGGTGAGAACAGCTCTATTTACAATGGAATTAGGAGGACGGGGCTGGATTTTGGGATAACCTGAGGTCCCTTCCAACTTTACACACATTGCAAAGTACAGCTTTTCAGGTCTCCCTGAATCATAGCATGGAGTGTGTGTTTGGGACAGGAGAAGGGCAGGGCTGGCACATACACGACTAAGTGGTTCCATCCACCAATCTCCACCCTGATATAGGGGATGAGAGGACACAGCAAACTACATGCTACTGATGAGTTAATAACGTGGGCATGGCATTAAAGGATTCTAAATACATTGGAATGTGGATATTTTCAAGACTAATATATGGCATAAGAATAAGTGTTGGAAAGTGAAAAGCGGGCATGTTAAATCCAGTGAATAATTTCCTAATCTATAAAAATTAAGGTAGCATTCCATACTTTCCAATCAGAAGTTCAGCAATAGATCAAACTTCTATTATATATTTTAAATAAAGCAGGTATCATATCTCTTCTTATGGTTTTCACTCTCTAAAATATTGGTGCTTTGTAAAATGTTGATAAAAATATTTCAAACTAAATCAGCACATCATATTTTCAATAGTGATACAGGTTTCTCTGAATGCATGATAGGAGAATGGGATGATAGCAAACTCTGCTATCTCTGTTACAGTGAAGTGAATAGGAGGTGGAGCTGCAGGGACCTGCTCTCTGGGAAGGGACTCGTGTGACTTGTTTCATATGTATTATTGGCTGTTCTTGTGATATATTGGTATTCTATGTGGCTTTGCATGGGATAGTCCTCTTTAAACATTGTTTTCACAGCAGTCATCTTAAGTCTGTGCTCTCTGCCGAACTTGTATTTTGCTGGCTGTAGCTGGTTCATTAATGTGAGATCTACTGAAAGTTCCAAACTTCACGGTTTGAGGAGAGCAACAACATTGCTGTGAAATCATCAGCAGGGAAAGACAGAAAAAAGTAGGCATTTCATGGTGAAGGAGAAAAAATGGAAAGCAGTTTCCTAAAAGAACCTATCAAATTAAACAAATTTTTTTGGACTCTGTTTTTCCAAAGTCTTCTAGTCCTTGAAGTGTGGAAGAGACATTTTTTAGTGTTTCAGTATGTGTACTGTCCCTTTACATCTTTAGCAGGAAACCTCACAGAAAAGGCTAGGGAAGGATCTAGACAGAAATTCTATAGTGAAACCATCAGAAGACCCTATTCATTTGGGTGTATAATTACAGATCATATGTTAGTGTGCAAGTTAGAGCAGCCTGGCAGCTGCTATGAGCCACCTTTGGGCTACAGTTAGTCTTGAGAATCAGAAACCTAGGAACCCCTCTTCTCCCCACCATGGGAGAGCAAAACTCTGGTGCAGGAGACAGTCTAGCCCCATATCTCTTTATTTTAAACTAAGCAAACATCTCCAAACTGCACATTCACCATATATGGGCAACCTTGTATTTTTACTGCTATCACCCTCCCTAGTGGGTCTTATACCCTTCTGTCACACCCTTCCCCTATTTTGACAGTAAGCGCTTTGGGATGGGAACTGTATTATGTTTGTACAGCAGCTAGCACATTGGGGGACCTGATTCTCACTGTACCTCTGTGTTCTATTAATGGTCATAGTTAATGGGCTAGCTGCATACCTAATCCTTTGGTGGTCTCTCAGAACCTGAGGCCCTGGCTATGATGATTTAGGTGGGGTTGATTCTGCTTTGAGTGGCAGGTTGAACTAGATATGCTCCTCAGGTGCCTTCCAGCCCTAATCTTCTCTGATTCAGTCTTCATGCCCCTACCTGTCCTGCAACGGAATGTCATGGTTCTCCCATTCCTGGGCTACAGTAACTAGTTGATCAAGTGTGCTTACCCAGAAGGTCTGATTGAGTTTAAGACCTGTAGTTCTTCCCATCAGGAGCTTGTGACCAGCAGAAAATACAGAATGACTAGCTAGACTCTTAAACCAAAGTATTGGTTAATCTTAACATTAACAAAGGAAAACATTGGAGTCATGTCTATTTACCTAAGCCCTAATGTCTGGGAAGGGAGCCTAGGAAGGCCTAGCTTCTTCAAACCCTCCAAGAGCCTTTGTGTCTGAGAACAGCTTCTCAGTACCAGCCTCCTCCATCCCCAAGAGTTACTTTTATGCCTCCCAGAAAGGCATTTGTTTCACTTTTCCAGGCTTTTCAGTTCACCTGTTTTTACAAAATGAGACTCTCCTCCTTTGACAAGCTAGTCCAGTGAGCTCAACAAGGGGTCAGAGGCAAGTCAAAATGAATTGCTATTGCATTGCCTCTTAAGTGTTGATGGCTATGTGAATCAATTGTACTCTTTTCTGCCTGGTGCAGTCAGCCTCTTTTTTAAATTAAGCCCAGGTATTCATATAGTAAACTTCCTTACAACAATCAGACAAATGGGCATACTATTCATAAATTGATTACAAAGTGGCCCCAAATCTGTCACATGAATAAGAATAGCTATTTTTCATCTTAATAGAAAATGCCAACTATTGGTGGAAATGTATTGTGTATTGGTATGTAGCTATTTTATCTGACTTTGCATAGAACAATCCATTTTAACAATCTATCTTTAAAATGATGTGATAACAGCAGTCATCTTCCATTTGTGTCCTTGGCAATATATTCATTTTAATTTGTATTATTTGTAATATGAATCGTAATATGGTAGCACATAGAACTAAGACTGGGGTTCCAATTTTGCTTGATATTTTACAAACGTGTAAAGAGAAAGTCAGTCCTTGCCCCTAAGAGTTTTCAACAGAGACAAAGGATAGGAGTGGAAACAGAGGCACAGAGACTTCCCCGAGGTCACCCAGGAGGTCAGTGGTAGAATTCAGGTCTGACTCCCAATTCTATAACCTTACACACTGGATTATGCTGCATCTCCATAAATTAGGCTTTGTATAGACTTGGATTTAAAAGTTTGTTTAGGATATGTTTGCTAACACCCCGTGCTAACATGGTGTAAAAAACTAGTGTACAAAAGGCAGCGTATACTTTAACACATTCTAGGCTTTAACTTGACCAGCATAGCACATGTTAAAGTACACACTGTTTTGTCTACACTAGACTTTTAGAACACATATCCTAGCTAGCAGATTCTCACCACACACCTTTAAACCCATGTCTAGACAAAGCCTTAAGAGCTTTGATGCTGAATTGCCACTGACATATTCATTTCTTTATTTAACGTTCTACTTAAATTCCAAATGTAATAGTTCTAAAATGATTTATTGGTAAAAAAATGTTACTTTTGTAAAGTTGTTTTTAGAGAGAGGCAAGGAATGATCTAGAAGGGTTTTTGCAACACAAAAGATTGAAAAGTAGGTCAGTGGCCATAACTGTAACCAGACCAGCTGATCAAGAGGGAGCAAGTGGGTTCGGATACTGATAGCCCAGGAGACTTGGGTGACTGTTATTTATTCTGCCCCAAATCTTTCTGAAGGCTAGAGTAAATTAAGTTCGGTTGCCTTGTAGCTGATTAAGTCTTCTCAATTAATTCTGCTTAAATTATTCAACATCTAGTTATACAATATTTGAACATTTATTACGGGATATATATTTTTTCATGGAGTTTTGTAGGTACAAATCTTTAAATTCCATGATAAAAAGTTATTTGCTACACTGTTTCATCTTATTTAGCATGATAAATCAAGCATTAGGGATTGGTTGTTATAATAATATGGGCTGCAGAGACCCTATAATATCAAATATTCTTGGGTTCTGTCAAAGGCTGTAGTGTTCACAGAGATCTTTACAGATTGTAAAAAAAAGTCAGTGTTAGTTATAATAGGTACCCTCTCTTTAAACAGCAATGGAGTGATGTGGTTTATGTTTGCTTAAAGAGACTAAAAATACTGCTGAGCAAATTATTTCAAGCTTCAATTATGATTGATAATTATGTTGATTATGGTATCGCCTAAGGACTAACTGATAATAGGGCACCATTGTGTTAGGCCCTGTATTCACACCAATCAGTGGACAGTTTCTGCCCTGAAAAACTTTCAGTCTAACCAGATAAGACAGACACAGAGTGAGGGAAAGAAATATATCAAGCTAGCAGAGTGAAAAAAGACGTAAGGAGTAAATCAATAAGGAGAGACCAATTGTTATATTTGAAAACCAGAAGATGGATAATAAACTAGAGAACTAAGGGCCATGAATACAATTAAGAAAAAAAAAAGAGTCAATAGTGGTGAATTCATAATGAAGGAGGCGGAAACTAGAGACCGTGCCCATCTGCTCTAGCCAAGTAGCCTGAGGGAGAGATGGGACTGAACTTGTCCCACACTGGAGAGCAAATCAAATCCTGGTGCATTTTCATCAGCTGTCAGATGCAGACAGATATTTTTGCAGGACCAGGCAGGAAATTAGGCTATTAAATTACAGCTTTTTCTCAGAGCCCTTGTCATTCTCTTCTCCTTTGCTACAGATGTTCTATCAAAGCAAGTCATTGTAACCATTTATCTTTCCAAACTTAAAATACCTTCTCTCAAACTAATTTTTCCCCTCACTATTTGAGTCTTTGTACTCTGTGTCTTGCTTCCCTGATCTTGTATGGATCTAAGATTAATTTGCACTAGCTCGGAGTTCAACAACAAAATCAATTTCAATTGGGTCAGGTTAGGTCACTACCAGCTCAGTAGTGTGAGGAAAGAAATAGATTATTATCATTCTGGGAACATACTACTGTGCTTCGGTATATGGAAAAAAAGAAAGAAATGTCCATAAAAGAGATTTATAATTATTTTCAAGCCATTGGAAACAAGGACTTTTTGGTTACTTTCTTCAACATAGGTATAGCCAGCAATATACAAATAAACTGTGCTACAACAAGCTTTTATATTCCATGAGAAGGATGGAATAGAATTTATCTGACTAGTAGCATTTCACTAGTGAAAATGTGGTACTAACAAACTGGTATAACAACACCTTTCATAGATCTTTTGATACCTCTGGCACATAGCAGGTGTAAATTAAACATCAACATTTTCTCTGTTTAGTATTCCATGTACCATATCACACAAGTATGGTTATAGTCAGAAAAATAATTACACCTTTAACGATAGACTTTAGATTAAAAATACTTGGAATTCAAAAGTGGTTTTAGTCTTATAGTTTAATTTACAAGGAAAGAAATACCAAACGCTCTACAGTGTTAGATCCTATGTACTTTCTATTGCGGCCTTTACAGAAAAAGGTGAAACTAAACAAGAATTTATTTTGATATATAATATGGATTGAATTATAATAATTTAATCCCTGAAATGGAAAGAATCCTAATTAATACAAAATGGGCATTGGTGCGTGTGTGTGGGTGTATTTGAACATGTATTCTCAGTTGGTGTAAATCTACCTGGCTTCTTTGATTTCAGTCTGTCAGCTTAGGATCTGGCCCACAGATAAGAATGAGGAAAAATTGCTCAGCTATAACCTGTTGGGCCATATCCTTGTTTATGCTTTAAGCATCTCTAATTTTCATATAATTTAAGATGAAGAGTGCTTTATATGTATGATGGCATTGTTTAAATAGAAATCCATCTCCTGCCATCCATGAAATAGCATACTTTGAGGTGAGGGATTGCATATATCTTTAAGCAGATAGCAAACAGGGAAAAGGAGCAAATTAGGCATATTTTTAAAAACTAAAACATAAATTTGGGGGGGGGAACCCACATAGGGCCAAATTCATCACTGGTGTAACTTTTGACTTCATTGTAGTTATATCGGGGTGAATTTTAGCCTATTAATTACTACTAAATTTAATCAGCTTTATTATGTGCACAGAGATTCAGATTTTCTGGGTCAATCTTTTCCCTTGTGAATTTTCACTGATGTATGTGAAGTTAAAACAGTGATGAATTTCACCCACTGAACTCAAACTTCCCCCATCGTGTAATCCTGACTGCATGATTGAAACATGCAAAAGTAGATAATCAGAATAAAGCTTTTGGCCCTTGCTCATCTTAGTTTATGAAAGCTTGTTTTCAGGAGATGCTTTAAATATCTACTTGAACATCAGTCACAACCTCATATAATGCAGTTTATGAATAGAAAGATACTTTGAAACAGATAATCCCATAAAACCTTTAGTCAAATCTTATTTTGCTGCATAATAATAAATACATTCTCTCTGTCTAGTTGGGGTTGGATATTTTTAACAAGAATTAAATTAAAGTTTTTAACTTTAATGGTGACAGGCAAGATTTTCTATGACTGAATTAATTTCCAATGTGATCAATTGTTTAGCAACACAGCTCTCTTTACTAATATCGCTAATTTATAACCAGACTACCATAGCACACATACCATTTAAAATGTATTTCTAAATGCTTTGGTATTTAGCAGTAGCACATCTAATGCTTAGCACTTATATAGCACTTTATTTTCATAATGCTGTACAAACATTCATGAATAATCTGCACAACGTCCTTGTGAGATAATGGTGGTACAGTATTAGTCTCTCTGTTTTACAAATGACAAAATACACATGGAAACTTTAAATGCCGTACCCAGGGTTACACATTGAATCAGAATTATATCTGGATTATTGCTCAGAATTCTCATATATACAGCCTGATCCAAAGCCCAACACAATAGAAAAAATCTCTTATTGATGACAATGGGTTTTGGAGTAGACCCATGAAGGCCCAGTTCAGTTTCCATTAATTCCAGTGAAGTTGGATCAAAGACATAAACAGAAAAGCCATTCTGCAAGCATATGGGATTTAATTAATATTTGTATGTTTGTTTATATGTGAGGTTTCCTTGTTAGAGAGAAGGGGCTTTTATCACTGAAAGTTGCATCTTAAGCTGGGGCCTGGGCTCATTTTAGTTCTTACAAGCTAATTAGATTGGAGTCTGATCAGTAGCTAGATGGGAGACTCAAAGGAAATTCCGGAGTACTGCAGAACGTGATTTTGATGATAATTTCTGTCTGAGTGACTGTTGAACCAGTGCACCTGCTTGATGGTAGAGAGCTCTGTGTTGGAGTAATTGTGCTTGATTCTGCTCTTATATAGAATTTACAGTGAAATAATATTAATTTATCTATTCCTGATTTCACCAGTATTTGTGATAACAGGCCAGTTCAGCATCTTTTAGATGAGGCATGAAACTGTAGTCCTGATTACACTGGACAACAAAGATTTTGCTTCCTGAATACTTTTGGGTGAATCTTATGGAGTTTGGGCTGCTGTTTACAAAAATCACCATGAAATTTCCCTATCACGTATCGGTTTTTTGAAATTGCCTATATTTGTTATTTCAATTCATAATTTAAGTCTCTTAAAATGTTGCCCACAACATTTTCTATCTTGTGTCCAAACATGGCTGGGCATGCAGTGACACTCATAGACTCATAGACTCATAGGTCAGAAGGGACCAATATGATCATCTAGTCTGACCTCCTGCACAAGGCAGGCCACAAAACCCTACCCATACACATTTATAACAACCCCGTTGTTACAGGTCACACAACATGCAGTGGGAATGCTAAGGCTTCGGCAGGACGAATGCTGGCAGGACACGTTTTAGAGAGGCTATAAAAGCATTTCTCACACACTGTTCTATGCATTGCGTTTATATCAGTTTGCATTCATGTTGATGTGCATGCTCTATGCACATAGCATATTGTGTGTACTCACAATAATAAAGCAATTGTATTTTCAGGAGGATTCGTGATAGCAAAATGTCTCGCCAATGTCTCAACAGCTGCGATACGTTCTGTTACATTTGTGGCGAATATACGCTTAAACCTCAAAGATGGAGCATGACTGCATGTATTAAGAAAGCGTATGAGCTCTACTTTGGCTGTAAAATTGGTGATCAGGACAAAGCCTGGGCTCCTCACATTTGTTGCGCAACATGTGCAGATGATTTTAGAGCTTGGCTTAGAGGTACTCAGAAGTCAATGCAATTCACTGTCCTGATGATATGGTGAGAGCAGAAGGATCATGTGACAGACTGTTACTTCTGTCTGACCAATGTGTCTGGGTTCTCTGCTAAAAACAAGAAATCCATTGAGTACCCCAATCTCCCTTCAGCCATGAGACCTGTGCCACATGATGACAGTCTTCCAGTACCGAAGCCACCAGAGACATGGAGTCTATAGGAGGCAGACGAAGATGCCATGCTGCATGAGCCAGGAACGGAAAATGACACTGATCCAGATTTTGAATCATTTACATCAAGTGAGCCTCATTGATAACTCAATCTAAGGTAAATGACCTGGTCAGAGACTTGGGTTTGTCAAAGACAAAAGCAGAATTACTGGGTTCAAGACTGCAAGGATCGGGTCTGCTGTCACCAAGCACGAACATTTATGTCTTTCACAGCCACTAAGAATATTTGACAGAATCCTTTGGTCAGGTTGATATTCTGTGTTTCTGCACTGACATTGATGGGCTGTTCACTGCTTTGGGTTGCCAGCAAGACCCACATCAATGGCATCTTTTTATGGATTCATAAGTGTTAAGCCTGAAAGCTGTGTTGTTATACAACAGCAATGTCCACCCTTCAATACCAATTGGCTATGCAGTACACATGAAAGAAACTTATGGAAATATGGAAGTTTTGTTGAAACACATACAGTACAGCAACTACATCTGAAACATCTGTGGTGATCTGAAAGTAGTCGCGTTGCTACTAGGAATGCAGCTTGGATACACCAAGTGCTGTTGTTTCATTTGCGAATGGGACAGCCGTGCTAACGAGTCTCATTACATTAAAAAGGACTGGCCACTCCGTAAGCACTTGGTTCCAGGGCAGAAAAGTGTGGCACATAAACCACTTGTAGACCTGACAAAGATATTTTTGCATCTTTTTCACATAAAACTCGGACTGATGAAAAATTTTGTGAAAACGATGAAAAAGGAAGGTGAAGGATTTTGATATTTGAGACAGATGTTTCCCAGAATAACTGATGCCAAGATTAAGGAAGGCATTTTTTTGGTCCACAAATCAAACAGGTCATCAATGACAGGTAGTTCGAAGAACTTCTAATAGGGCTGGAGAAAATCTCATGGAAGGCATATAAGGATGTTGTTGAAAACTTTCTTGGCAACTACAGAGCACCAAACTATGTGAAGCTGGTTGACAACATGCTTCAAGCATACAAAACCATGAAGTGCATCATGTCACTAAAGATTCATTTTCTGCATTCACATTTAGAATTCCTCCCTGCAAATCTTGGTGCAGTCAGTGACGAGCATGGTGAAAGGTTTCACCAGGACATTGCGATCATGGAAAAACGGTATAAAGGCAACTGGAATCCATCAATTCTGGCCGATTATTGTTGGACACTTAAACGAGAAGCCTCAGACACTGAGTACAAATGAAAATCATCAACAAAACATTTTTGTTCAGTTGAATTATTGCAAAGCGTCAGCACTGTTATGCGATTTAATGCATTACATTCAATAAAAGTCAATTTCTTGTTTCTCCAAATTCCTACGTGATACAAGTAGTCTGAATTTATATTTGTGTTCAGCTTCAAGCGGTCTAGCATAATCAAAAAAAATTTCTGAAGAAGCAACACTTTTGAAAAAATTTGTTGTCCAGTGTTATTGTGTGGGCATATCAATGTTTGGATGAATAGGGTTGTTTACTTATGTCTGGGCTAAAATGGCTAAAATCAGATTAAATAAATTCCATTCTGCTTGCCTAAATTCCTGCCATTGTTTCAGCTGGATATGGTATTCTTCATTTCCTGTTTCAGATTATTCTATTGTACTGATGTTGTATATAATGCTTGCAGTATCTACTATGCCTGAAAAGACAACACTACAGTGATGGGTGAAGTGACTCCAGAATAAAATGTTTACAAAGCACTTTGGAATGAAAGAAATAATAGGACTAAAAAATAGTAGTAGCAGTAATGTGTAGATATTAAGATCTTGTCATGCAACCCTTACTGAACCAAATCTCATTACCTCCAAGTCATGATCATGAAATAAATTATATCCATACACATGATGAACCCTGGTTCCACTGGAGTCCATGGCAAAATTCCTATTGACTTCAATGGGAACAAGATTTCTCCCCTACGTTTTAGGATGAAGCACTGAATGCTTAAAATGACATCGCCTTGTGTAACTCAGGTCTGGAGTGCACTGCACAGTTAGGCCAATTTAAGGCAGTTTATGTTGACCTAATTATATCAATGTCTACCCTATAGCATTCCTCCTGCCCATGTAAGTGCCCTACTAAACCAGCATGACTCCACCACCATGAAAGGCATAAGGCTAATGTAGGTGAAGTTAGGGTGATGCAGTGTTTGAGTAGACACTGAATCCCTTACATCGGCTGTTGGCTGTCTTGTCCACTTCACGGGAGAGGTGGATGCTGGACCCCCTCCCTGCTGGGGCGAGAAGCCTGGGTGTCTTTTTTCCCCTCCCCCCATGCCTGTTCCCTGGCCAGGAGTGGGCCGCATTTTCAATTTCACAGCTCAGTGAACCGTGAAATTCACAAGGCTGCCTGGCTTCCAGTGGAGAGCAAGTGATGGGGGCTGAGGAGGCAGGGCAGCTTCCCCCGGCTCCTGAGAGTGTGGCTGCCTCTGAAAGCCCAGGAGCCTGTGGGGCACCTGGGCTCCCAGCAGTGAGTTGCCAGGGAAATGAGAGAGACAGGGCTGTCACTCCTCAGACTGCCTCTTTTAGGTCAATGACAGTGCTTCTGATGAGGACATGCATTGCTGACCCAAGGAGGGTCGTGAGACATGAACCACTGCAGAAATTACTGTGGTGGCTGTAAATTGATCTAATATAGGTTGACTTAAATTTCTAGTGTAGACATACTCTAAAACTCACTGAAGACCTTATCTTCCCACACTGGGTATATCTACACAACAAAGAAAAACCCACGGCTGGCCCATGCCAGCTGACTTGGGGTCGCAGGGCTCAGGCTATGGGATGTTTCATTGCTGTTTAAACTTCTGGCTTCGGGCTGGATCCCCAGATCTGGGACCTTCCCACCCCACAGGGACCCAACACATTAAAAACCAACACATTGTATGCACTGTTTGAGAAATATGTTATATATATACACTGTACTCAGTCCTAACTCAGGTAAAATCATCCTTTAATATTCATAGGTGTAGGACTGAGTAAGGATCTCAGGATTTGACCCCCATATTCCAAAAGTTCATTGACTACGGGTGCATAAAAAACAAAATTGATAAAAGAAAGTTGTGCTAGTTTGTGCTATAAAAGAAACAGAGAAGGATTGAAGATTGGGGTGAGGGAATCAATGTTTGACAATACAAAAGAGACAGACTGGTAAGGAAATAATAGACTCATAGATTCGAAGGCCAGAAGGGATCATTATGATCATTTAGGCTGACCTCCTGCACAACGTAGGCAACAGAACTTCAACCACCTACTCCTGTAATAGACCCCTAACCTATCTCTGGGTTACTGAAGTCCTCAGATAATGGTTTAAACACTTAAAGGTACAGAGAATCCAAAAGCAAGTGTCCTGTGCCCCACGCTACAGAGGAAGGTGAAAAACTCCTAGGGCCTATGCCAATCTGGCCTAGGGGAAAATTCCTTCCTGACTCCAAATATGGTGATCAGTTAAACCCTCAGCATGTATGCAAGACTCACCAGCCAGACACCCAGAAAGAATTATCTGTAGTAACTCAGAACCCACCCCATCTAACGTTCTTTCATGGCCATTGGGCATATTTACTGCTAGTAATCTAATTTCAAGTCTAAACTTGAAATCTAATAATATGAAGTCTAAACTTCCTGATGGCCAGTTTATACCCCTTTGTTCTTGTGTCCACATTGCTGCTGAACTTAAATAACTCCTCTCCTTTCCTGGTATTTATCCCTTTGATGTATTTATAGAGAGCAATTATATCACCCCTCTACCTTCCTTTGGTTAGCCTAAACAAGCCAAGCTCTTTGAGTCTCCTTTCATAAAGCAGGTTTTCCATTCCTCGGATCATCTTAGGAGCCCTTTTCTGCACCTGTTCCAGTTTGAATTCATCTTTCTTAAACATGGGAGAGCAGAACTGCACACAGTGTTCCAGATGAGGTCTGACCAACGCCTTGTATAAAAGTACTAACACCTCCCTATCTCTACAGGAAATACCTCGCCTGATGCATCCTATGCATCCTGATGCATACTACTACTTTATTTGTAAGCATAAAATTAAAGCTTATAATAAAAAGTTTAAACAATAATTTTAATAAACTTATAACTGGAAGTTCAGGAAAGTTCAAAGATGAAATGTCTCTGCTGCTTGTTGTCAATTTGAGGACAATGCTGAATATTTCATAACTTTTTAACCAGGGCTGTGAAAAACTAAAAAAAAATGGAATTCACAAACTTCCAGCCTCAGAGAACTTCAATCTCTTCATTTCTGAGGTTTCCAAGATCTTGGAATTATGTAGAAACTGGTGCCAATGTGTCACAGATCCACAGGGCTGGTGCTATGACCCCAGCTTTGGAACAATTTCTGGGAGGACTCCTTCAGTGATCCAGACCCCCTAAAGGTCTCACGTTTTCTCCAGAGGAAGCTATGCAGCTTTACTGCCTCCTTAGTTTGGATTCTGGTCCTTCAGCATCACCTGATTCACACCAGGAGCTCTGTTCAGTGACTATAAATGTAATAGCCCCCTCAGAGAGACTTGTAGAATATTAGGGACCAATGCATCTGCAGTGCACTTAAGGAGTGTCAGCAACTGTAGCCAGCTCTTCCAGTGCTTTAAAACAGAAGAGTTTATTAGTTGACTGCAACACAACATGGGGAGCCCTTCATTAGCTCAGAGAAAAGAAAGTTACAGCATAGTCCATCCTGGCCAGCAGTCCCTCTGACTTCTCTTTGTTCCAGTTCAAGTGTGCCCTGACTGCTTTCTGAAGCCCACACTCAACTTCTATCTCAGAACCCACAAATCCTTTGTGCATGAGCTGGGAAGATGTGACTCAGTCCCTGGGCTGAAAGGTGGGGAAGTCCACATCTCTCTGGGTGGTTGGTTGCTAGGTGTCTATGTCCGGACAATTTGATTTGCCATTGTCTTCTCAAGAGCTCTATTCATGTAGAACCTAAGGCCCCAGATAGTAGGAGCCATTCACATCTGTGTTTTACCCTTCCCAGAGAGCAAGCTGACTCACACTAGGTAACATTGCAGCATATAGGGGAAACTAACGCAAACAGGCTTTATAAAAAAATATTACAAAAAATTCCCACATTGTCACACAATATTTAATTCAGCTCATTTGGTGATGACTGAAAGAAGAAGTTCATGATAAAAGCAGCAGAAATGAGATTTCTCCACAAGGTGGTTGGACTGACTTTCTGAGATAGGGTGAGGGGTTTGGCTATTTGGGAAAGTGTTGGAGTAGAGCCGCTACTCCACTGGATTGAGAGGAGTCAGCTGAGGTGGTCTGAGTACTTGATAAGGATACCCCCAGTAGACTTCCTTTGGAACTATACCGCACACATCCCACTGGGAGGAGGCCCCAGGGTTGACCCAGGACATGCTGGAGGGATTGTATCTCCTGGCTGGCCTGGGAATGCCTGGGAATCCCCTGGTGGATCTGGAACCTGTTGTGGAAGAAAGGAAGGTCTGGTCCTCCCTACTTTCCACGCCACCACTGTGAACCTCATCAGGAAAAACAGCATAAAGGAAAAGAAGGAGAAGAAGAAGCATTTGGTTAGATCTCAATTGGTACCAGACTAACCATGGCATTTGGTAAGTATCTAGGCTTAAGGTAAATCAAATGACTTTCAAACAATAAAATAAAGCAGCCTACATTAAGTGACAACAGACTGACAAAAGTTGTCTCTTAAGGGATGTTATCTTTTCATAAAGGTGGTTTTGAATTTTACTTGGAACACCAAGGGGAATCCCGGAAATGATTAAACCAGACTTTTTTATGCCAATCATTTTTATTGTTTATAAAGCACTTGTAAACTTGTAGCTTTATAAAATAATTGAAATGCAAATAATTACTATAATCAGATTTTTAATTCAATTGTAAGCTCTTTGAAATGAGAGATAATGTTTGCCTATGTGTTTGGATTGTGCCTAGCACAATGTGGTCATAATCCTTTGCGTGTTACTGTAGTACTAATAAAAAATAATATATTCAATGTGCATAAGAACGGCCGTACTGGGTCAGACCAATGATCCATCTAGCCCAGCATCCTGTCTTCCGACAGTAGCCAATGTACTTGTAGCCAAAACCTTCATCTGTTTTCAAGATACCATGGATGTATGTAAAATAAAACACAAAGTTCACTATATTAAACTGTTTTCTGGTAGTTTAGCATGAAAACTTAAAGCAATACACAGTACTGTGCAAAATGCAGCCTTCTTTGCATAACTTGGTGTGCATTAAACCTGGTTGAAATACTTCAATCTACATACCTATGGATATTGAAATCCAAGGAAGTTCAGTTAGGAGAAGATACCGTTGCATCTGGGACCAATTCTGGACTGTATATTTCTGGATGAAGTGGAGAGGTGGTTGCTTAATACATAGTGATATAGGTACATAAGAATTCCCTATATCATAGGAGTGTTTTGAAGATAATTGAGTATTTGTGCTAAGGTGCTATCGTAAAGCATGCCATAAAGGTAGGCAGACAGGTAGATGACTAGTATAGATACAGGTACTTGAGACCACGCATAATAACATGCTTTTCATGAGAAGTGAAACTTAGTGGCTTGCCTCTGATTTTCTAGAAGCTGATGTTATACTGGTAACCGGTTAACATATCCAGTAATTCAGTTAATGGATGCTTAGTTTTCTTATTTAGGATTAATATTTTATAGTAATAATATTTGTGTTGTTTATATTATTTCCTGCTTCATTTGTATTTCACTTCATTACCTTTTAACAACTATGGACTTCTGTTTAAAACTACATATAACAAGAAGCCTGATTCTCCACTCACTGAAACTGTTTTGTATTGGTGCAACTCCATGGAATTCAGTGAACATGCGGAGAGTTGGACAGCCTCATGGTAGGAGAGATAATTTATTATTATTATTTATTAATTTGTATTACTGTAGAGCCTAATCATGGACTAGAACTATACTGTGATAGGCACAGTACAAACATAGAACAAAAGTACCCTCTCTGCTCCAAAGAGCTTACAATCTAAGCATAAGATGACAACCGATGGTTCCAGACAGAGAGGGGAATATAATGAAGCATGAGATGATATTGGTC